>PVLD010004350.1:0-126702 GCA_004027595.1 Dinomys branickii
GAGGACTTGATGGGGACGCCGCCCCACCCAGCTTTTGAGTCTCCTCACCAGGGACACATTGCACCAGTCAATGTGGAAGTGGGGTGCCAAGGTGTCATAGCAGGACAAGAGTGGGGGCTGGCCCTGAGCACAGCGGGCATGGCTGTCGGGAGATGCCACCATCTTCAGGCAGGTGGAGAAGGGCGAGGTGGAGCCCACCTTGATGTACACCCTGGGTGCAGACAGACGTCGCATCAGCAGGGGCTGGGGGCTGGGGACCACTCTGTGGTCAGCCCCGCTGGAAACTGGGGAGATCCATGCTCTACGCATACCCACCCCCAAAACAAAAGCTGCTTTCTCCTGTAGGAAGCCAGCCCAGGGTGCACACCTACCCTTCCTTGTGGCCCTCAATAGGAAGGGGGACTCGGCCGCCACAGTCCAAGGCAGAAGTGATGTTGAGCACCTGGAGGTCCCCCGGCTCCCACAGGCCCCCCAGGGCCGTGAGGAAGCGGCTGCTGGGCGCTGAGGGCAGCACCTCCTCCACATCGTGGCTGCGCACCAGGAATTCTGCTTGGTAAGGCAGCCGGGGCCCTGGGGGCGCCAGGGAAGGTCAGGCTGTGCCCCCGCCCCACCTCTGCACCCCGAATTCCTCCAGGTCTCCTCCAAGGTTCTCCCACCCTTCCCCACATCCCTTCCCCAGCACATTCAAAATGCCCTGCCTGACACCCAGGCCCACAGTCTATCTACACAACAGCGTAAGACTAGAACCCCGGTCTAGCGCCCATCCCCCTAAAACTATCAATTTCTTTCTTTTCTTTTCTTTTCTTTTTTCTTTTTTGAGACAGGGTCTGGCTAGGTAGTTCAGGTTAGTATTTTTGTTTTGTTTTTTGACACAAGGTCTCACTATGTAGCCCAGGCTGGCCTCAAACTCACACTGATCCTCTTGCCTCAACCTGGAGGGTGCTGGGATTACAGATGTGTGCCACTGCAATACTTAAACTGTCCACTTCTTTCTTCCCCCCACCCCCTTTTGGGGGGTGGGTAGGAGGCTTTATTCTTTAGGCAGCTCCTCTCAGTCATTACAGATACTGTTACAGTGTTAATAAAAATACATATGCTTCTCTGTAAAGCATCTAAAAAAAAAACTTCAAGGATGAGACAGCTGAGGTCTCAGCTCAAGAATCTCCACATACATTGGACAGGTCCATAATCTGACCTTTCTGTGTGTTATTTCTTGGTTGTTTTCTGGATCAATGCCATTCTCTGCTTATGTGCTTCTGTGGCCTCAGATTAAATTAATTTTTAATTTTTTTGTAAGGCCAGATTTCTTCAGAGCTGAATCCTGGGATCCACATGTTGCACTGCCCCTCTAGGTGCAGCTGGACAGCTTTCACCTCCAGGGAGCTGGACTTGCAGTGCTGAGCAAGCTGGCAGGCTCCCGTCCTCACACTCTCAATAAAGTCATCGGTGATCTGCAGCAGCATCTCCTCCACATCTTCATCCAACTATTCATTAGGATCCACTTCTCTTACTAAGTCCTGTAACTTTTTCTTGGTCAATAACTGATTGTTTTCAGGGTTAAGACGACCTCCTGTCCCAGGAGTCCCCAGTATCTTTACCACTGTAGTGCTATTGGCCAGGGAGCCCTGTGGAGGGTTGCTAGCTGGTTTCAGTTTTATGGGTGAAAAATTGGAAAGATTGATTATCGGGTTAATGTATCTCTGAGTTATTGTGGGCTGATCAGGTCTACAATCTCCCAAACGAGTGAACCATGAAGACTAAATAAAAAGAGGCAAATAGAATGATTTCAGGGTTCCAGGAGGATCAAAGCCCTCTCACAGAACTCAAGATTCTCTCAGGGCTAAGACCAAGACCTTCTCTGGGTGGCCCATATTTATTTGGTTATCAGAAGAAGGGAGAGGAGTGCTCAAGAAGGGCGGAACCAGTCAAGGACCTCTCCAAGTAAGGTATTAAATTAATCCTTAATGCGGATTAAGTTAATCCACCCAGGAGTGAGATGCCTGAGGCTGTAGCCTTTATCTAGCTGAGGTTGGATCCAGGTGTCCTTGGCTGTGATCTTACCCTTTGAGGCTTTCTGGCTTCATCTGCCATTACAGGAGTTAGCAGGGATCAGTGACTCACAGAGGCTCACTTACTATGAGTCCATTGCCCACTTCCAGACAAGTGGCCTTGGCTTTGGACAGATTCACAAGTAAACGTAAAAAGCCAATTGGTTAATTCAAGTCCCACTCAGGGGTGCTTCATAGCGGTCTTCATCAGTTGATAAGTTCTGAGGGGCCAAACTGGTTCATAATTTGCTGAGTTTTGGACTTTAGCTCATAGAGCTTATCAAGATTCTGCTTCTTTCTGGAGCTGTGAGGACCAAGGCCAATCAAAGGCAGCAGCTCCATCATCCCATGATAAGCAGAGACTACCCCAGGGAAGCTTTCATCTCAGCACGGGTCCAATTTTGTGGCGCTGCCTGAGTGCATTTTGGCACTGTTCCCCCCCACCGACTCCTTTTGAGATAAGGTCTTGTTATGTAGTTTGGGCTGACCTTGAACGCACTACATAGCCCAGCAAACTGGCTGTAATCCTCCTGCCTCAGCCTTCAGAGTGCTGGCTAGCATTATAGGCAAGTGCCACCACATCCAGCTACCAACTTCATGTTCTCCCTGACTCCCCACTTTCCAAGATGCCCTGCTCTCCACTACTCTGCAAACCTTTCCCTCTCCTCTCCCAAGGGAGATCTCTCAGACAAGCTTCAGTGGGGAAGAGGTGGTGCAGGGTGGAGGTACCTTCAGGGTCCTGGATCAACAGCACTAGACTCTGCTGAATGGTGTCAAAGGTGTCCCGATTGTAGGCTGTGACCTGGGGGAAGGGGAGACATCAAGATGGGTGTCAATAAGTGGTATGCAAATTATATACAAATGCATGTAAATTTTATGCAAATAACCAGAAAAGAGCAGTGACACCCCCACCCCCAGGAGGTCTGAGGGTCCCTCTGGCACCTCGATGACCTGGCGCCCACGATCTCCTGGGGTGGCTGTGCCATAGAGGAAGCCAGGCTTGGTGGGGCTGCGCTGGGTGTAGCGGAGCCACCTGGGCAGGTCCGGGTGTCCCTGGAGGTGGGCGTGGTAGGTGACTCTCACAGAGGGCAGGATGGCTGGGGGAAGAGGCATGAGATTGGAGGCCGGACAAGAGCACCCTCAAGGGACAGCCTTGCCCACCCCTCTCAGCAGCCCTCACCAGGCCCCTCTCACCAGTGTCCTCGGGGGCATGCAGGAAGCTCTCGTGGTCCAAGACGTGCACAAAGATGCGGCCCACGAGCGGGCTGAGCATGGTCTGCTGTGCCTGCATGACTCCCAGCCCGACCCGGAGAGCTGTGGGGACACACAAGTCCCAAACACAGAGGCAGCCTCAGACTTGGCTGGGGGAAAACTCTTCCCCCCAGCCCCCAGCCCCCAGCCCCTGAAGACTGACAGTGAAGGAAAGGGGTGGGGGCAGCCTCTGATGTCCTACCTTTATTGTTTTGAGACAGGGTCTTTTTTGGTTTTTTTGAGACAGGATCTTAATTTTTAGTTCTGGCTGGCTTTGAACTCTTGGAGATATGCCTGTCTCAGCTTCTTGAGTGTTAGGATAACAAGTGTGTGCCACAACACCCGGCTATGGACTATCATTTAAATAGGTGACCAGATCCACTTTCCTTCGGTTTAGGTTTGTGGGAGTCCACCTCCAGCTAATGTTTAGCTGGTAGGGGTACAGGGTGTGGGGAGCATGAGGTGCGTGTGTGTGTGTGTGTGTGTGTGTGTGTGTGTTAGCCTGGAGAAGAACCCCATGCTAAATATCTGGGAGACTGGAGGGGAAGGGAGGGAAAGGGCACTCAGAGGAAGGGTGCACACTGTGGGACCCGAACCCTGACCTGCCTTCCTACTACACCCAGAGACACAGGGCTGAGCTAGAGGCACATGGGACTGCCTAGAGGAGCCTGGCCAAGGGGACCTGCCCCAGCCTCCCCACCCTCCCTGTTGGGCCAAATTTAGCCCAGGCCTGACCAAAGCAGCAACCAGCCGGCCCATTAAAGGGCCCACGACCCTCTGGGCCTGTGCTGTACAGCCCACCCAGGCCTAGGACACCTCCAGCCCTCGAGGCATGCAGCCCTGGACACCAGCCTGCCTGGGTATTCACAACCCGTAGCCCCACGGCCCCATGGCCCGGCAGGCCCCGCCTCACTCCCCAGGCCTTGCCCCGGAGGACTCCTGTTCTTCCAGCTCCCCACTCCTGAATCCTAGCACTTGCACTGGGGAAGGGCTTCCCGCCAACACCCGAGGAAGGCCCCAACTTGCCCACAAGGAGAAGAATCCAGACGGACACTGCTGCCATGGCTGCCCCAGCCTGGCCCAACCCCTGTGAGTGACAGAGACAGGGGCCGGAGGAGGGAGGGACGAGACTGCATCCCAGCCTCGGCCAGGGGAACCTCCCCCTCCTGGTCCATTCCTTCCAGGGTGTACCAAGTCCTCACACACAGCATCTCTCAATCATATCTTCCAGTAAACCACCCACCCTACTGCCTGGGTCCCTCCCTAAAACCTGAGTGGGGCAGGGAGGAGCAGTGCACGCCTGTAATCCCACAGTTGGAAGGCTGAGGCAGGAGGATTACTGTAAATTTGAGGCCGGCCTGGTTACATAGAGAGACCCTGTCTCAAAAAAAACAAACAACAGGCCAGGTATGGTGTCACACACCTGTAATCCCAGCACTTGGGAGGCTGAGGCAAGAGGATAATTGTGAGTTTGAGGCCAGCCTGGGCTACAAAGTGAGCTCAAGGCCAGCCTGAACTGTATAGCGAGACTCCGTCTCAAGAAGACAAAAAAAACAAAACAAAGAACAGTAAAACCCTAGTGACTTTCATTGTCCTTAGCTCCTAGGTCATTCTTAATTGATAGCTTTCAAGCCCTTCTTGTCCTGAGCCACCCTGTTGAGGACCCACTCATAAGGCCCCCAATACATGCTTGCACACACACACACCAGTCCTGTGGGTGTGTAGGTGACAGTGCTCTTTGGAGAGCAGAAGCCCATTACATTCCTATCCCTGGGCCTGGTCCAGGGCACAGCAAGTCATAGGCATAGGGAGCTGGGTGACAGCTGCCTTAACGGCAAGTGGGGTGCGAGCTGTCCTGGCCTCAGGCCAGCCGAGCATCCCCAAGGCATGCATCTGGAAAGAGACAGGCAGGCCCAGAGGGTCGTGGGCTGAGTGTGTGGGCTGACTGCACAGGCCTGGAGGCTGGGGCACGCGGTCCTCCTCGCTGTTCCCTGGCCATGTGGCCTTGAGTGAGGCACTTGCCCTCTCCTGGCCTTGGTTTCCACAGTTCCAGACTGTGTGAGCAGCCCCCGCCTCTCAGCATCACTGCAAAGCACCCTGCTGATGGTGATCACAGCCCCTGGTTACTCACAGCCCCTGGTTATGAAGCCCCTGCAGGGACCCGACACAAAAATGCAGAAATGTCCATACTCTGCCCGTGGAGGGGCTACACGCTCAAGGTGAGGCAGCTGGCCGGCCACCCCAGTGCCCAAGGGCTCATGTGTGCTTGAGTATCTACCTCTGTTCCACACCCACAGTGGCTGCACAAGCAGGCTCTGCTCCTGTGCCCATTGTAGAGATGGTAATCCTGAGGCACGGGGACAAGGAGGCCCTGAATCCAGGCTACTGAAGAGCTGAATACTGATAAGGCACATAGCTCCGAGCCTGACTCCACCAATGACAGCCATGCCTTCCTCGTCTCCCCTGCATCAGCCACAGGACCTGGGTCTAAGTGTGAAAGGGTCGGGTACCCCTCATGCCTGGGCCTCCTCCTCAGGTGAGGCAGAAGGGGGCCCTCGCCGGGTGCCACAGCCTCCAACATCCCACAGTGCTTAGTGTCACAAGATGAAAATACTACACCCTTCACCCCTCACCCAGATGTCCAGGCAAGGACATCCGGGACCTGCCCAGGTCAGGTCTGGGAACCCAAGGGTGGCCCTGCAGCTGGGGTGGCTGGCTGGGAAGTGGCTTTGCACCGTCCCTTTCTCTCTCTCCGCCTGACCACCCCACCTGTCTCTGGAGAGCCACCAAATGCCACAGTCAGCACCCACTCTGGCTTCCAGGCAAGTGTTTGCTTGTCCCCAAATCACCCTGCATTTCTCTGCCTTCTCCGAGATGGAGGGAAAGAGGGAGAGTCTAAAGGCACAGCACGTTGGCCGGAGGACAGGGACAGCGGAGTGCAGAGCCTCAGCTGCCCGGCCAGGCCCCAAGCTTTCCATGTGACTCTGCGCCGCCCCCTGCCGCCTCCCTGCTATTTCTGGAGCCACCTACTCACACCCTCAGCTGTCACAGACAGCAGTGCCTGGGCTGGGCGTCACCAGGCACAAGGAGACCAGCCTCCCTTAGCAAAAGACCTGCAGCCACTTCCCCTCTGATCTTCCCCCAAAAGACGCAGGGCCAGCTGGAGCCCACGGCCCAAGGCAATGACAGCTGACCGACTGCAACCTGCTGCTGAACACACAGCCTCTTCTGTCTGTGGGCGCCTACAGGTGAGATGGGGCTGGGGGTCCTGGGGCCCTTCAACTTCTTATTTTAAAAAAAATTTAAAGTACACAGAATAAGCTGTTCATGGTGGTGCACACCTGTAATCCCAGCACTCGGGAGGCCAAAGCAGGAGGATTGCCAGAGTTTGAGGTCAGCCTAAACTATATAGCGAGATCCTGTCTCAAACAAACAAACAAACAAAAATTATATCATATAATGAGCCCCTATGTATCCATTACCCAGCTTCAACAGTTACCAGCTAGTGATCAATCTAGATTCATTCATTTCCCTCCAGATTTCCCTCTCCCACTCAGGGTGTATCTTTAACAGCTGAAGACTAGAAAAACAAAAACAAAAAGCTAATCACTTTAACCTAATCACAAAACACACTCAATTATTAACCTGCTCAATAATTCCTTATATAAACTTCCAGGGTTCAAATTCCTAATTTCTTATCAGTTTCTGGGGGGCTGTTTGTTTTTCTCCTGCACATGTGTTTGGTAGTACTGGGGATTGAACACAGGGTTCCATGTACACTGGGCAAATGTTTGGCCACTGAGCTACATCCTGAGCCCTTGTTTTTTTTTGTTTGCTTGATTGGCTGGTTGGGTTTGGGGATGTAGCTCAGTGGAATAAGCGCCTGCCTGGCAAGTGCAAAGTCCTGAGTTTGATCCCTGGTACTGCAAAAATAAATAAATAAGTAAAAATGAAAGAAACAAAAGTAAATGGTTGGTTGGTTGATTGATTGGTTTTCTGAGACAGAGTCTCGCTATATAGTTGAGGCTGGCTTTGAACTTTCTATGCAGCCCAAGGTGGCCCCAAACTCATGATCTTCTTGCTGTACCGCACTCAGATGGTTACTGTAGATGGTGTCTCACTGTGGTGGTCTTCAACTCCCAGGCTCAAGTAATCCTCTTGCCTCAGCCTCCTGAGTAGCTGGGAATACTGGTGCTAACCTCAGTCCTCAGCTAATTTCTTTTAAAAAAAGAAAAGAAGAGAGAAAACAACACACAAGTGTTGGTTTGAATAGACTTCAAATAAGATGAACATATGCTGCTGCTGATGGTGACTAAACCCTTTGTACCGAGCTACATCCCAGACCTTTTTTACTTTTGCATCAGGGGCTGGCTAAATTGCTCAGGCTGGGCTTGAATTTTTGGTTCTCCTGTCTCAGGTTCCCAAAGTACTGGGATCACAGGCATGCACCACCTTGCCCAGGTATTACAATGATGGACAGTATCTTCTAAGTATCTCCACAACGCTAGGCTTTTCAACCATACCCTTCCCACTTTTCTTTCCTCTTTCCCTTCTCTGGCTCTCTCTGCTTGTTGAGGGAGCCCAGCCTGCTGTCCCACAGCTTTCCGCAGACTGGATTTTCCTAATTGGGTCTCTCTGGTTTTCTCTAACATGTTTCTACAACCCCTGTACTTTCTGCAGATGCTCGTTCATGTACAGAGTAGAATCCTGAAAGTTATAGTTGGATCTGGAGCCCTGATCAGATTTAGGTCCAGTTGTCCCCAGCAAGACCCCTGCATGGTGGTAGTATTCTTCCACCTCGAGGCGCGTCCCACACCATCAGCTTTTTTAGCAGTCCTGTTGCTGTTCTGCAAACTGGTGACATTCAAAGTCAATCACCTGCTTCCTTCCTTTCTTTCTTTCTTGGTACTGGGAATCGAACTCAGGACGCTTGCCAGGCGGGTGCTGTGCCACTGAGCTAAGTCCCTGGCCCCATTCTTCTTGTTTCTTAGCTGGCATACTTCATGATTTGGCTACAGAGTGGCACAGTTATTATAGGAAAGTCAGAGTAAAGCTTTGATCCCTTTCCAATATTTACCAGCTGTGGGATAACTGAATTTATGGTTTGAACATTGGATCGCTTCAGTCCATTGCAGCTCCCTAGCATCCTGCCTGGCGATCGCAAGGTCCCATCCTTAGCTCTCCGTTCAGTGCTCACTTCCTGGACAGCAGTGGAGAGAACTGGGGGTCAGATTTCTGTGTCTGCCTGTCTCGGCCATCTGGGTGCCGGCTCACACCTGTGACCTCAGCCCTGCTGTTGCCCAGCTGGCTCTCCGTCCTCTCTACTGTGCCATCCGCATTCTCTTCTCCAGCTTCCTGCACTTTCTCCGCCCAGTGACTGGGATGCTAAAGGAATGAATGAATGAATGAATGAATGAATGATCGATCTCCCCAGCTGTCTCATCCACTCCCCTCTCCGCGAACCTGTCTCCCTAAGTCTCTTGACTTCTCAGGGCTATATTTCTTTTATCTGCATCTACAACGGGGGTTATGCGTTGTCGCCAGGGACAAAGGAAAAGCTTTCTCATCCTTGTCGTCTGATTCCCGCATCTGTTTCCCAGACTCCACCCACATCTTTCTCCCCCATCCTCTTCACCGCCCCCAGCGCAACAAAGGGTGCAACTCGGTCAGTCCGCCGCGAGGGGGCGCGCTGGCAGGCACCAGCTCCGCTCCGCGCCTGCGCAATGTTGGGGCGGAACCGGCAACCGGGCAGGAACCCGGAACCGGGATCTGCAAATCCGGAGAAGAGGGTCTTGGGGCGCTGGGTCCAGCAGGACGTGCGCGACGCGGTGCCCGCGGGAGGGGACCTGAGGCCAGGAGCCCCCGGGGTCCACTTCCCTACCCAGAGAACGACCTCCCCCAGGGGAGGGGCCCCGCGGGGAAGCAGGGATTGGACCTATTGAAAAGAGCGCGTCCCGCCCACCAGCCGCTGTGTCAACCCTCCGACTTCCAAGGACATTGCCGTGTCCCCTCACCCCGCAGACATTTTGGGGCACCCTCCTGAAGAGCTAGAGCTACCCAGACTCTTCCTCTCCGATTTTATCAGTGGACTTCTGGCTTTCAAAGGGTTGCTTGAAGCTGTGGGTCAGAGCCATCCAGCCCGAGCTGGAGGATGCCTGGCCCAACTTGGTAGCCTGGAGGACAGGCAGGGCTGGGAGGGACCGTCCTAGGCGGCAGAGCCAGCTCTAGCGGGACACCCCCTCCCTAAAGTGTGGGTAAGAAAGATCCAGGAGATAATGGAACCGAAAGTGCTTTGTGAACTGTAAAGCTCAGGAGAAAGTAAAGGGTTTTTTACTTATTTATAACCGACAGTAGAAGGCAGAGCTGCCGAGGGCATCCCACTTGCAGAGGCAGATGGCTGGCAGAGGTCGGATGTAGAAGCCACCACTCAGCGATAAAAGGATTCAGAACATGAAAAAGACAAGATCTCTCACATCTTTTGTAGGAGGTCCGATTCTTTATATAGAAAATCCAAGAGATTCTACAGGCATATGTATTAGAGACAGAGCTCAGCCAGGCGGCTGGGCGAAGATCAACATCGAGATATAAATAAAATAGAAAATTCCAGTGTTTCTGTACACTAGGAGCAATTCACTAAAAAATTATCTTTTAAGAACATCACAGCAATTAATCGCAAAATTAAAAATTGTAAAAGAAATTCAGAAAAGTCATTTTGAGATATGTATGAAGAAAAACATGATTATGAAAGGAATAAATCAATGTAGAGAAGGGTTCAGTGTCGGGATGAGAAGCCTCAGTGTCATTCTCAAAGATGATTCTATCCACATGAAGCTGTCTGTGTGATGCATGTTCAATAAATACCCCAACAGTATTTCATGGAGCTCGGCAAACTGGTTCCAGAATTCATACGGAAGAGCGAAAGCCTAAGCAAGGTCTTGAGGATTCTAACCGATACCAAGACATTTTTGAAAGCGATAGTAATTAAAACAATGTGGTATTGGCGCTGGGCTAGACAAAGAGATCAATAGGCGAGAGGGCCGGGAAACAGTTCCAAGCATGTGTGGGAATTTGATTTATGATGTGGTGGCACAGTAACTCCATGGGAGAGAACTGACTACTCAATAAGGAGTGTCGAGACATTTGGCTTTTCATATAACGACTCTTCATATTATCCATTGATATTCATTCCAGTTGGATTAAAGATGTAGAAGCGAAAAAACAACATTTTAATTAAGAGAAAATGTAGGCTATCCGAGGGTTAGGTAGCAGCCCTTAGACAAGAGACCTAACTCGGCAAGACTGACTGATCTTACTGCATTACCTCCCCCAAATCTCTCGGCTATGCGGACAGCATTAGGAGCAACTCACAAAGACACGCAACAACCCGGTTGGCGAAGTAGTGGTCCTTGAGACAGGTAGAAAGCTTTGTATCCGGAATCTATAAAACCCTCCCTGAAATCAGTAAGGGAGGGACAGGCCTTCTGGGCACCTTTCCAAATGGAATCCCTCCCCTTCTTCATCCATCCTGGGCTTCTGATCTAATTCAAGGGCTTGGGGTTAGAGAGAGGATGGGTCTTCCTTGGCCTCATCCGGGAACTGTGATTGGTCTAAATATAGCAATCATTTATTCCTCTGGCCAATGATTGGTTCAGGTGCGGACTTGAATTTGATTCTGATCACCAAGACTGGAAGGGAGATAGATCCCTGTGGGGCCTGTGGGAAAGACTGTCCTGCCTCTGACTCTCCTCTCCTGTAGCCACACAAGGCAGCAATCTTGGGACCATGTGCAGGCCATGTGTAAGAAGCAAGCCGGCACGATGAGAGTGGCGGCACCTTCATGACAGAAACATGGAGAAGAGAGGTGGGAGAACCTGCTCCTTGCTGTCACAGTTGAGTCTCTGAATTGTGCAGCTCTAGGACTTCCTAGGTGTAGGGTACTCCTTTGTGCTCAAACCACCTCTACAGTGGGTACCTTAGTTCACATACTTAATTCTTTCCATGATTCTGGCCGTAAACCAAATTGGACAAGAACTGGATCACATACAATGGTTAGATTCACTGTTGGCCTTACAGAGAAATTGGCTTCAGGTCTTGTGCAGTTTGGCTTATGACCAGAATCATGGAAGGAATTAAGTTTGTGAGCCGAGGCACCGCTGTACTTGGGCTTCATGTAGTTTGTACCTAAAATGACCACAGGCTAACAAAGGGTATGGATTTAGTGAGCATCCAGAGGAAGTCTGGGTGGCCAATGAGCGGGACAAGATGGTTGACGTCACTGGCAGGGAGGCAGATTCTACTTCTCATGCATCAGACTGGTGAAAATAAGTCCAGCAAGAGCAAGTGTGGGCAAGGATGTGGTCAAAACAGAATCTGTCTCTCCCCAGTCCCTCTCCCGCTCCCCTGCTCCCTTTAGTTATTTGAGACAGGTCTGTCTATGTGGTCCAGACTGTCCTTGAACGCGTGATCTTTCTGCTGGGATTATCGGTGTGCACCACCATACCCGCCTCTGAGCTAAGCACTCTCACTCAAGTGGTGGTGGTGGGAAGACAATCGGCTCAGTGCTGAAGCGAGCAGTTTGGCAGCACAAGTCAGCGCAGAAGCCCTACTGCGCCACTCCAGATTTCTGCTGCTGGGCAGACACTCTAAAGACGGGTTTAGAGTTCAGGCCAAGGGTGCTCATTGCAGCTCTGCTCACGATAGCAAATAGCAAAACAGAGGAAATAACCTGAATGCCCACTAGGAGGGGAACTGATATGTACACTGTGGCTTATTCACATGATAAAATAGTCACTTAAAATGGACAAGCCAAAGCCACGTTATCATTGATTGGCTCCCTTGTGAAAAAGCTATCAGCACTCAGGAGGCTGAGGCAGAAGGATTGCCCTGAGTTTGAGGCCAGCTGAGCTACATACCAAAAAACAAAACGAAATGGGAGTGGGAAAACGCACAAAATGGTACCTATAGTATGGTGCTTGCTACATAAACTAAAAATATAGAAAGTGCTGCTACTTTATGAATATTTAAATAAAAAACATCTAAATATGGGGAAAATAAGAAATTAGGGGCTATACTTTAAAATGAAGAAAATCCAGACACACGCCACAGCATGCACGAGCTGTGAAGACACCATGTGAAGCAAGTTCAGCCAATCCCTAATGGACAAGCTGAATGAGGCACCTGGTGTGGTCACACCCACAGAGCCAGGCAACAGGGTGGTAGCGGGGGTCCACCAGGCAGTGGGGGAGGGGCAGGGAGGTGCTTTTGGAGGGATGCGGGGCTGTAGTTTGGGAAGAAGAAGAAAATTTTGGAGATGGGAGGTGCTGATGGCTACACAGCAGCAACGAATCACCGAAGGTCACCCACGTACTTGTGCGTGGCTAACATGGAGAGTTGCATCTTACATAGAGTTTACTACAATTAAAAAATAACAGTAATATAATAATAATACAGGATGTACTGCAAATTTGGGATAGTGGGGAGGACCTGAAGGACGGTTGGGGAGAAGGGGAGGGGATTTCACCAAACTTATTTATTTTTTTCTATAAGGAGACGGCTGAGGCAAAAATGATCTAGTGCTCACAGAGGTGAATGCGGTTGGTCATGCGATTCTTTGAACTGTCCTCATTTTCCAAGAAACCTTTCAAGCTAAAAGTAACAATACGGACTAATTTTTTTTTTTTAATCAGAAGATGTATCGGAAGCAGAACTGCCCAGAAGTATCAGGATTTGTCACCCCACCCCTCATCCCTAAGGTCACCCGAAGTTTGGAGGATGGGTGTTCTGGAGGCTGCACTGGACCAGGATGGCAGAGTCCAGGGGAGCAGGTGAGATCAGACATGTCAGGATGCTTCTCCCCTAATGCAGGGCAGGTGGACAAGAGCTGGCAGAGGAAGGTGACTCTGACCCGCCTGTGCTGGTACAAGCCTGTCACCCCAGCCACTCAGGAGGGAGGCTGAGGCAGAAAGATTGCCAAGTTTAAGGCCACCCTGGACAACTGATGGAGATGCTGTCCCAAAAATTTAAAAAAAGAGGAATGTAGCTCAGGGGTGGAACATTTACCTACTCTGTGCAGTGTGCTGAGTTCTACTCCTAGCACCAAAGGAAAAAAAAAGAAAGAAAGAAAGAAGAGATTTGTTAAAAGGAGAAAAGGGCTGGGAATGTCGCTCAGTGTTAAGGTGGTGGGTTCAATTTCTAGTACCAAAAAAAAAAAAGGAAGGAGAAGAGATGTCAACGACAGGCCAGGTGTGGTGGTGCACTCCTGAAATCCCAGCACTAGGGAGGCTAAGGCCAGAGGATTGCTTGAGTTCGAGGCCAGCCTGAACTACTTAGGGAGACCTTCTCTGAAAAAAACAAAACAAAAAAAGCCCCAAAACCAAATAGATGATTCTGGGAGCCAGCCCCTCTAAACTAGAGAGCAGATAAAAATAGAAACCATCAAAACACTGAAATGTATATTATTAGCAGTTGGAGCAGGCAGTAGAAAGAGTTCTTCGAATTTGCTGATGACGGAAAACATTGCCTAATCTTTGCAGTTCTTTTTTTCTTTTCCTTTGACCTCCATGCACATCTCTGGAGCTCCCATGGCTACGACTGTCTGCAAAATACATATTTACAGGCCTGCTAAGCCCAGCTAAATATAGGCTTTTCTCTACAGTAACTGATGATTTAAAGAAATTTCTTCTCTGTCCCACTCTTTCCCCCAGCCTCCAACACACACACACACACACACACACACACACACGCGCGCGCGCGCATGCACGCACGTGCACACATGCGCCCCAACTCCTCAGTCACCCACCTGGTCTCCAGGATGCATCTGAACTTTCCCAGAGCCCTGCAGTGCAGTGATGACATGGATCGGAGGAAGGGGACAAACCAGCAGAAATAGAGAGCAAGCGGTCTCCCTGCTGTGAGAGGGCCTCGGGCCTCTCTCCCTGCAGGTTCAGTGGGGAAACTTTCACTTCAAGAGTGATTCCAGGGCTGGCATATGGCTCAGGGACAGAGCGCTTGCCCAGCATGTGGCATCTTGGGTTTCATCCCAGCACCATAAAAAAAAAAAAATTCCCAAAAGATTTGGAGGATGTGCAGGGCAGGTAGACAGAACTGCTTATATTCCAGAATTTCACATAATGAACCCTAAAAGGAAACCAGAGGTCCAAAGTACCCTGAAGGCTGACTCAGAGCTGCAGATACCAGTTTTCATCCTCAGCTCTACCTGCCCACACTCCTGTACATGCGTACGAACCCCTGCATGCTTGGACCCACGTGCAGCCAGCAGCAGCCAGCAGCACCCCGACTCCTATGTGCATTGTGCACTTTGAACCCACTCAGAGCTCCCAGCAACACGCCATGGTGGTCGTATCTCCATTGCACAGGTGAAGGCATTTGGCAGAGCTTCACTTGGAGGATCTGCTGGGTGTGGTGGCGCACACCTGTAATCCCAGCACTCAGGAGGCTGAGGCAGGAGAATCATTGTGAGTTTGAGACCAGCCTGGGTTGTAAAGTGAGCTGAAGGCCACTTTGGCCTGAACTGCATAGTGAGACCCTCTCTCGAAAAGACAAAAAAAAAAAAAAAGCAGGAGGAGAAGGATCTTGGGGCTTCTAACAGAAGTGGTCTGGCTTTGAGTTTGTGTTTCTCCAGGCTTGGTGGTGCACACCTGTAATCTCAGCACTCTGGAAGGCTGAAGCAGGAGGACTGCAACTTCAAGCCCCATCTGGGCAATGTATTGACTTAGTGAATAACAGTTTTTTAAAAATCCTGTGTTCTGCTTGGCTCCATATGGAGCAGGAGACAGACACACAGGCTCAGGGACACTCTGACATTCAAGTTGAGCCGGTGGAGGAAATTAAGGCTTAGGCAGGGGAAATGACTGGCTGAAGGGCACTCAGAGCATGGAAACCTGTACCCTGGTCTCTTTCTTTTAAAACTGGCTAAACCACTGCTCAGCCCTTTGTACTGCATTCCCCTGGGACAGGGTCAGAGGCCTCTCCAACACCGCTACTCAGGGTTGAGCTCTCCTGGAAGTAAGGGTGCCACAGAAGCCCTGGCACACAAAGAGAGGGCCAGAAGACTACTGGCTTATCACAGCTCCTCTGAAGGGCAGTGTCTAGACTTGCCTCTGTCCAGATGACCTCGGCCACTTCCAGAGGCCGTGTCAAGGCCCTAGGGCCAGAAGAGAAGCCAGGCTTGGCACCCAGCCTATGGTACATCAGCCTGCAACCACCACCCTTGCTGTGGCACCCAGTACTTAAATTGTGCAGCCTGGAGCAACTGAGGACCTGTCCTCAAAGAGAGCTTTCCCAGGCCTCCCTCGTCATCTTAAGTGGGCCAGGGAATCAGGCAGAGTGTCTCTGCCCATTGCCGCCTCTGCCTTCTAGCCAGTGCTGGAAAGCGTTTCCTTCCCCACACTCATGGTCTGCTCCGGGCTCCAGCCCTCTTGGGCCTCAGTTTCCTCCCTCAGAGCAGAGGGGATAAGTGACGTGTCACCTGGGTAGTAACAATAGAGTCGAGATCTGAACCCTGGCCAGTATTCCACCCTCCACGCCAGGGCAATGGAAAGGCCCATCCGTCCAAGGTGATCCTTCCAAGGTCACCATGCACCTTGCCTGAGGTCTCTACCAGGGCCCCAGGAAAAGAGAGGGTGCCAAGTTATCCCAGGACTGAGCTGTAGGGAGTAGGTAAGGCATGAAAGGTAGGCGGAGAACATTCCATGTGGATCTCAGTGCTCCCACATGTAGCCCCTCCTCCATGGAGACTCAGCTGCACACAGACTGGAAGGAGGGGGACACCTGGATTCCCAGCCATGTCACAGGGCAGCTGCTTTGTGCCTCATCTCAGGGAAAGAGGGATGGCAAAATATTTATCCCTTTCAAGCCAGGCCTGGCAGCACAGGACTATAATCCCAGCACTCGGCAGAGGCACTTGGCCCAGTCCTGTGCCTCCGCCGACGCAGGAAGAGTGCCATAAATCAGAGGCCAGCCTGGGCTGAGTGAGTTCAAGGCCAGCTTGAACTGCAGAGTAAGTAAGACCTTGTCTTAAAAAACCGAACCAAAAAAATGAAGGATTTCTTCTCCCTAAAATCACCTTGGGGAATACTGGCTGTGGGTGATGCTTGGCTAGGCCAGGAGCCCATGCAACAATAATCCCACTCATTAGTTCCAATCGCCCGAGCTCCAGGCTGGCTCAGCGCCTTCTTACATCTCAAAGCCTGTGAAGGAAGGTTTCAGTCTTAGCAATCTCTGGACAAGGCAGACTCCGGCATCCTGATACTCTAGTTCACTCTTAGTTGTTACTAGAGGTCCTGGGATCTCTGGACCTGACAGCTGGCTCTCTGATCGTCTTCCTACCCTCAGAAGCTGGGGGCTCCCCCACCTGACCAGCAGCGTGGGCACAGACCCCTTGGGCTGGGACCAGGGAGGATGACTCACCACAGAGGGTGTGGGAGATTCCGGGCAGAACACACAGGGGCCTGCACCCTCCTCCAATCCATACAAGAGCTTCTGAGGACACTGCCCCATGGATTCCTAACCCCCAAGGAGGTGCACTTGGGTTTTCTCCTAGTTGCCACGGAGTAGTGGAGTGAGGTTCAAGCCCTAAACTTGAGCTTGGAAACCTAAGTCCCAAAGTGTCCCTAAGTGAGGCTTCTAAGAAGGACTTGGGGGGAGGGGGCGGCTTCCGCAGTCTGCCACATCCCCAAGTGCAGAGCTGGGGAGAGGTAAGTGTCCTGGAAAGCTGGACAGAGAAGGTGGCACTGGAAAGCCAAGAGGTCTGGGATCATTTCCGGCTTCAGCTCAGATCCCAAAACTTCCCTCCCCCTTGGCAGGAGTCCGTTGTTCCTGGCCACTCCCCATCCTAATATTCAGGGTTCCCAGGCAGCTTTCCCACACCCCAACCCCCCCATACTCTTCTGCACGTGCTGACCAGTGAGCATCCCCCTAAAACCCACACACACCCCTCTGTAGAGGCTTAGGAGGGCTCTCTTTCCCAGCCTTCCCAGGCCAACAGGGAGAGAGTGGGAGATGAGGAAGAGGATGGTGGGGAGGAGGTTGAGGGAGGCCGCTGAGGCTGCAGGAAGGCCTGAGATGCAGGAAGCAGCTGGGAGTGGGGGGGGGGGGGCAGGCTTTGTGCCTGAGCTGTTCCCTGGGTCCTAGTGTCCATCTGATTCATCAGTTTCTGGGATCTGCAAAAGACAGTAACACATCTGGGTCTGTCCAGAGGGCAGACACACACCCCCCATCACTGGGAAGGATAAAGAGTGGCCCCAGCCCCTTGCCATGTATGTGAGGAATGCCAAAACCTCAAAGCAGCTGAATTTTCAGGACAGGGCACACGTAAGTGACTGGCACCTCCTGCCACCCCAGCACACACACTGGAACTCAGTGGCTAGGGTCCTTTAAATCAGAGACCCAAGTTAGAGCCCTCTTGGGGAAACTTTGGCACCAGGCCTCAAGAATTCCTCCTCCCAAACCCCTTCTTCCCATTTGAGAAAGACAAATGACCGGCAGGGAAACCCAGACCATATTTCACCCCCTCTCTAGTTGGGGTGCAGAGCAGGCTGGCCACAGGACACTCCAGACCCCCAAAAGGCAGCTTTGGGGATCCCCTGCCATTCTGGGGGTCTCATACACACACGTCTCTGCAAGGCCAGTGCACTGGGCCAAGGTTTTACCCCTATTGAGTTCCAAAAGATCTACGGGAAACTGTTAAATATAGATTTCCGGCCGGCCGGCAGGCAGGCAGGCAGGGCTGAGGGCTGAGGCTCCTTCACTAGGCCTGGGGGAGGGCCCAGAAATCTGTGGTTTTACCAAGTGCCTGGCAATTTTGAGGCTAACAGCTCTGAATCCTAGGAAGGAGCTACAGGGACCTGGGAAACAATACCCCTTTGCCCCTCCCTCCAGAACCCTGGTCCCACTGGGGGAGGAGAGAGGCTGCCCGGAGACCGTGGTCGCTGGATGGTCCCCTCCACTGAATGTAGGTTCTGATGAGCCACACAGCCAGAGGTCGAAGGGCGAGGATGGCAGAGGACTGGCCCAGACTCAGGAGCAGCAAAAGGCTCTCGGCCACCGGCATAGTGGGGCAGGGAAGGAGCAACACAGGGGTGCAGGGGAAGGGGAGGGCCCACAGGTTCCGGCCCCGGAAATCCGATCCCTTTAGGACCCAGAGGTGCCAGTCCCCCAGCGGCGGCGGCGAGAAGGGCAGCCGCTCGGTGTCGGGCAGCCGCCGCGCCGCCGGAGCCAGAGAAAGACCGAGGCCGGGGCGCGGGGGGGAGGGAGGGAGGGAGGGAGGTGCGGCGACGGCCCGGCTGGCCTTGAGCCATGGGCGCCGGGGAGCCGGGCGCCCCGAGAGCCGAGCCCCGCGGCCGGAGCGGGGGGCGCCCGCGTCGTCAGCCCCGGTGACACCGCCTCGGACGATGTAAGCGGGCTGGGCGCGCAGTCCCAGCGGCCCCAGCCGCCGCTTTTCCTATTGGGGTGGGTGGGGGCGACCTCGCCAGGCTTATCGGGGCTTTTTTTTTGAGGGGGGTGGCTGTCTCCGGCAGCTTGACTGGGGGAGGCGACCCACACTGGGCGCTCGGAGATTTTTTTCATTTTTTTTTTTTTAAAGCAGGGTTAACTGTTCTTGGCAGCTGGGTTGCTGGGAGACCCTAAAAAGGCCTTTTGGGGTTTCTTTCTTCCGGGCGAGGGGGCGGTGGTCCCGACTTGGCCCGCCGCCTGCTGGAGGGGCGCAGCGGGGAGCGGGGGGATGCGAGCCCGGCTCCCCCCACCATGATGAAGACGGAGCCGCGGGGGCCCGGGGGTCCCCTCCGGAGCGCCTCCCCGCACCGCAGCGCCTACGAGGCCGGCATCCAGGCGCTGAAGCCGCCCGATGCGCCCGGGCCAGACGAGGCACCTAAGACGGCCCACCATAAGAAATATGGCTCCAACGTCCACCGCATCAAAAGTATGTTCCTGCAGATGGGCACCCCGGCCGGGCCGCCGGGCGAAGCGGGCGGCGGAGCGGGCCTGCCTGAGGCCCCGCGCGCGTCCGATCGCGGTGTGCGCCTGTCGCTGCCGCGGGCCAGCAGCCTGAACGAGAACGTGGACCACAGCGCGCTGCTCAAGCTGGGCACCAGCGTGTCGGAGCGCGTGAGCCGCTTCGACTCCAAGCCCGCGCCCTGCGCTCAGCCCGCGCCGCCGCCACACGCGCCGTCCCGGCTGCAGGAGACGCGGAAGCTGTTTGAGCGCAGCGTCCCCGCGGCCGCGGGGGGCGACAAGGAGGCCGCAGCGCGCCGGCTGCTGAGGCAGGAGCGCGCCGGCCTGCAGGACCGGAAGCTGGACGTCGTGGTGCGCTTTAACGGTAGCACCGAGGCGCTGGATAAGCTGGACACCGACGCCGTGTCGCCCACGGTCAGCCAGCTCAGCGCCGTCTTCGAGAAGGCCGACTCGAGGACCGGCCTCCACCGAGGGCCCGGGCCCCCCAGGGCCGCGGCCGCAGGGGTGCCCCCCTTGCACTCCAAGCTGGTCAGCAAGCGGTCCCGCGTGTTCCAGCCTCCGCCACCGCCACCACCGCCCGCACCGTCGGGGGATGCCCCGGCCGAGAAGGAGCGCGGCCCCGGGGGGCAGCCGCCCCCTCAGCACCGCGTGGCCCCCGCGCGGCCGCCCCCCAAGCCTCGGGAGGTGCGCAAGATCAAGCCGGTGGAGGTGGAGGAGAGCGGGGAGTCAGAAGCCGAGTCGGCGCCCGGAGAGGTGATCCAGGCCGAGGTGACGGTGCACGCGGCACTGGAGAACGGTAGCCCTTCGGCCACCCCAGCCAGCCCTGCGCCCGAGGAGCCCAGGCCCCCCGCAGTCCCGGAGGAGGAGGAAGCCGCGCCTCCGGCGGTGGAAGGAGCGCCAGAGAGAGGAGTGGGCAATGGCCGGGCCCCGGACGTGGCCCCGGAAGAGGTGGACGAGTCCAAGAAGGAGGACTTCTCGGAGGCAGACTTGGTGGATGTGAGCGCCTATAGTGGGCTGGGGGAGGACTCCGGGGGGAGTGCCCTGGAGGAGGACGACGACGAAGACGAGGAGGACGGGGAGCCCCCTTACGAGCCCGAGTCGGGGTGCGTGGAGATCCCGGGGCTCTCGGAGGAAGAAGACCCAGCTCCGAGCAGGAAGATCCATTTCAGCACCGCGCCGATCCAAGTAAGTGAGCCCCCTTCCCCGCCCTGCGCCGCCACGTGCGCGCGGCCACCCCCACCTCGCCTCCCCAACCACCCGGGTTTGGCAGGCTGACTCAGCCCCTGCCAAACAGCCCCCTTCCCAGAAGTCCTCTCCCTAAGGGGCCGTGGGGGAGTCCCAGCTGTTTGTCAGAGGGACATGGCTTTCAGGTCTGGGGCAGGGTTGGCCGGCCTGGACCTGCCCTCAGGTTCCCCCGCGGCGCCCCGCCCCTTCTAGCACCCACCCAGCCCGGGACACCTGCGTTCCCTTCCTCTCCAGGCTCTGCTTCCTCCGGAGCCTGCCAGAGCCTGGGGCTGGGGCGGTGTGACGGGATGTGAGTGTCCGCGGGAGACTCTTCCTTACATCCTGCGCCCCTGGAGGAGAGGGGCCGGGGGCTTAGAAATGCTTCCCTCTTTCCCCTGTGAGGGAGCCAGGAACTTCCTAAAATAAAATGTAGGGGACTCGTTGGTGGCCTCCCCACCTTGACTTTGAAGAAGTGAAAAAAGGAAGCAGTCACACGGCCATGTGACTGGGGCCTCGATCCCTAGGGCCTGTGCTGGGCCAGCTTTCCAGGTCCCCCATTGCACAGGGAGAGGACACTTTGCGTGATCCTGGGGGAGGAGGCCTTCTGCAGGCCGCGGCGGAGAACGGGGTGGGGCCAGGCCATCCCCCAGGGTGGCTGGCAGAAGCCTGCATGCCTTTGCTGTACAGGACACACTCCCATGGCCTTGGCAGGTACCAAGTGTGCTGTCACATGCTCTGGGTACCCTGAAAGAAGGTGACAGCTTCCTTTTGGAGAAGTCCCAGTTTCCCTCCACCCCCCAACCACCATTATTGGTGATTGGTTTGTGGGCTGCTCCTTGTGCTTTGAGATCCCCTGAACTCTGGGGGTGTCCCCTAGGGAGAATTAAGAGCCCAAGGCCACCCCCACTTCCCTCTGCTCACCACTTTCAACTAGTTCATTCAGTCCTGAGGGCTGTTTCTCACTGCCCCAGGCCCTGCTCTGCCAATCCCAGGGTGAAAGCGTCCTGGGCCTGGGACTTTCCTTGGCCTGTGCCCTGCCTGGCCAAACCCTGGTTGCTTGCCATTTCCATAACTACTGCACACGAAGCCCACTCCCACCTCCCAGCTGGTCAAGAGGCCTAACTAAAGGTTACCAGGTGGCTGCTGCTCCCCTCCCAGGCCAGCCCCTGCCCTGGCTGGGATCTTGAGACCCCTTCCCATCCCCTGTCCTCTCTGTCTTCTGGGGAGGAAGTCAGGATCTGCCCCCCTCCACGCTACTCCCAGTCTTCTGAAAAGCTCAATGGCCTCAGATGAGCGTGGCCTGGGCCTCCAACTGTCTATATATCAGACACCTTTCTCTGACTTTTCAGTAAAAAATAGCACATGATTTGGAGCAGAGTTTCCTGACTCCCTAGTGACTGAAGCTGGCCGCCTATCTGAGAGCCAGGGCGCATGTGCAGGCTGAGTGACTTCTGACCTCGCTGGGGATTTCCTCCCCACCCTGGTGCAGAAGCCCCCACCCCCACCCCGTTTTCTTCTCTCTGATCTCAGGCTGGCCTTGATACTAAGTCCAGGGTCTCTGCCCCTTTGATGACCCAGTTTCCCTTGTGAGGTTGGGGGCTTCCTTGGAGGGTACAGAACCCAGCTCCAGACTGTCATGGGGTAGGGGACAGGACTGGGCACTGGGCGCTTGGATACAGAGGCAATAGGTGGTCTGGGGCCTCCTCCTAGCTGGGGAGTCCTTCAGGTTATGAAAGGGGTACTGGAGCTGATAGGCTCAGGAAAGAGGGGAGGGGGAGGCCAGGACAGGCTGCAGGGTTCCTGGAGGTCACAGGGTATGTGTCTGCATGTGGAGGTGGTGGACCAGAAGGACGGGGACCCACTTTTCTGGGCTCCTGTTAAGTCAGGGGCCTCCAGTAAAGAAGTAGGCCAAAGCTGACTTGCTGTGTCCAGGCTACAGCAGTGCCTGGGGCACCTTGCTTTGGGGACAAAGTCACCACCAGAGCCAGCCCAAGCAGGGTGTACTGCCATCCTGTCCTGCCACTGGCTGACCCTTTTGACCTTGGGCAGTGCACTGGTATCTTGGCTTGTTCGTGGGATGAGCAACCCATTCCTCCAAGGAGCTGCTGGGCAGATGTTGGGAGAACTGTCCAGGGACCACTACATGGTGGCCGGAGGGACTTTGAGGGCCTGAACCTGGGCATCCTGATGCTCTGATGTTGAGGGTACTGAGCTCAGTGACCACACAGGCCTATCCTGGCCCTGCCTCCTCAGTCCCCTGAACAGCTGTCCCCTTCCCCACGGCATTGAGCCTCGCCCTGTGCTGGGGGTGGGGGTGACAGGTGACACAGGACAAAGGCTGGGATGTAGAGCGCCCAGGAGCCTTGCTTCTGGTGTGCCTGGGGCTCTGGCAGGGGCCTTGGGGGAGATAGTGTCCTAGTGCAGCCCCGCAGCTCCAGGGCAGCCAGCTGATAGTGCTGCACGCCCCCGCTTGGCTCCGAGTGCTGCCAACCTGTCGCTGCAGGCAGCGAAACCAGAGGAGTCCTGGTGCCCCACATGGTGTTCATTAACCTCCCACACAGGCACCCTGTCCAGGGCCAGAATCGGGCTGCCTCTCCACAACTGTCCTCTGAAAGGGTGGGAGCAGAGAATGCCCGTAGCATGAAGTCCAGGAGGAGGGAGACAGCAGAAGGGCAGAGGGGATAATGTGGCGGGGGCGGAGAGGGTACCACCTCCCCAGGCTCCGGGCCCCCAGCCTGGGTCCTGTGGCCTACCTGGGCCTCCATGTGCCTGAGGCTGGGAGACGAAACTCTGGGAGGTGCCCAGCTGCAGGGCATGGCCTGGGCCTAGGGCCTGACGGGCACCTGGACACGGAAGGCCTGCTTCTCCATAGTGGTACTCAGGTCCTTCCTGTTCCCTTCCCCGGCCTCAATGTCCACTTACTGAGGACAGAGGGGCGTCCTGGAGCCACTTGCCTCTCTCCACCCCCCTCTCCTCCCCTCCCCCTCTCCCCATCTGGCATCTGCCAGCATCCTCTGCACCCTTCCTGCCCCGCTTCCCCTCATCTGCTCAGCCTGTTCCCCCCTTGTCTGCATCTTCATGTCCATCTTGTCCTCTCTGGCCCTTGGATCCCATCTCTCGCTCTCTCTCAGCCCTGGATGTCTTTCCAGGAGCACCAGGCCATTCTGCCCAGCCCGTGCTGTGCTACGCAGGCGGGACTGCTGAGGTGGATCTGAAGGCTGGGTCCCCTTCTTTCTTTTCCCTCAGGCTGCAGAACTAGGAGGCCTTTACAAGTGTTGGGGGGTGGGTTGTCTGGGCAGGGACAGGGCCTGTGGCAGGAGGGGTAGGCACTGGGGGCCCCAGTCCGGCCCCCTGGCCTCTGATACGCCACCCTCCCTAGGTGTTTAGCACCTACTCCAACGAGGACTACGACCGGCGCAATGAGGATGTGGATCCCATGGCCGCATCCGCCGAGTATGAACTGGAGAAGCGGGTGGAGAGGTTGGAGCTGTTCCCTGTGGAGCTGGAGAAGGGTGAGAGGCTACACAGGCATGCTGGGCTCTGCCCTGCACCCTTGGGGTTCCTCAAGACGTACTGGGTCCCTCACCCCATCAGTACCCACAGCAACTGGTGCACCCCAGCCCGGCCCCAGTGCAAAGCCACCACCTGGCCCGCCACAGAACTGTTACCTCAAAACCGTTACCCATCTCTGGCCGCTGTGGAGCCGGTCCTGGGCTCTGAGATGTGGCGGGCACAATCAGGCTTCCTTGGGAGCAGACTGGAAGGGCCTTGCCCTGAGCCTTGATGTGCCATAGCGACATTTACCAGGAGCTGCCCAGACTGGCCAAGGGTCCCAGGAAGGAGCGCTTGCATGGGCTCTGCAGAGGCAAGATCCGGGGACTGAGAGGGAGGAAAGGGCCAGAGGGTGTGCAAGCAGGGCCAGGAGCCCAGGGCAAGGACATAGTCTGATCTTCTGAGGTGGCTTGGAGCCATGGCTAGGGCTGGAGGGAGAGGTACCCTAGAAAAACCACAGCAGCCTTTGGTGTGGACTGGTGGGAGGCCTGGGATGCAGAATCTGCAGGACCTGGGCATTTGGGCCTGGATGGGGGCTGTGAGCAACAGGGAGGAACCCAGGTACTCCCCAGCCTGGCAGCTGCCAGGGAGGGTGCCAGCCCCCAGGAGAGAGTGCACCCCAGAAGTCTGGCTGGCCAAGACGGGCCCTGCAGTGTGGCTGGAGAGTGGGCCTGAGGGGAAGGTCAGCACCAGCTCTTTGGTCAGGGAAGCCCTGGGCATAGACGAGGCAGACCAGAAGGCTTGGTCCAGGTCCTGTCACGGTCCCTGTGCCACCCTCATCTACCTATACTGCTGTTGCCCTGGCCTCTCCTGGCCCGACAGCTCCCGGGATGAGGCAAGGGGCAGAGGGTGGACAGAACCGTGCCCCTGTCTAGTGTTGGGGGACATCCTCAGAGTGTGGGGATAGCCTCCTGAAGGAGAGTTGTACTCTAGAGGGGGGTTGAGGATGAGGGACCTCCAGTCAGCCCTGGCACTTCCCCCCTCTGCCCCACAGACTCTGAGGGCCTGGGCATCAGCATCATCGGCATGGGGGCCGGGGCCGACATGGGCCTGGAGAAGCTGGGTATTTTCGTCAAGACCGTGACTGAGGGTGGCGCTGCCCACCGGGATGGCAGGTACCACCCCACTCTCACGCATCTGCGGGGCGGCTGCTGGGAGGAGATGGGGGAGTCTGTGACCTGCAGGTGTCCCTGGGTAGGGTGGGGTGTGGAGGAGCCTCCTCCTGCTTGCATCCTGGAAGGGGGAGCTGAGCATGGTGTGGGGTGCGCTGGTCCCTCGGGCAGAGCACGCCTGTGTGTCCCGAGTATGTCTGAACAGGGAGCGCCTGACTCACTGGCTGGGGCCAGGCGCCAGGCAGGCAGTGTCCAGGCCTTGCCCTCAGCAAGCCAGCGGTGCTGTGCGCTAGACAGACACGACGTAAGGACACAAGGGACTGGGACACATACACAAGGCACCTGCAGGAGGCCTGGGTCTGGGGCAGTGAAGCTTCCTAGGGGAAGGGATGCCGGAGCCGGGCCCTGACGGCTGAGTAGGAGTTAGTGAGGTGGGAGTGTGGGGGGCCAGGAAGCTGGGGGGCTGGGGAGCCCAGACAGGCAAGCCTGGGATGCCCTGGAGTTGGCTGGCCTATGCTGAGCAGCTGGGGCCAGCCTTGTGACCTCTGGGAGGTACGTGTTTTCTGGGCCAGGGACGGGCACAGAGGGCTGTCGGGCAGCCCTGGGAACCTGTGTGTGGCGTGCTTTGGGATGCGGCCTCCGTGTCGGCTCCTCTCCAGCTGGCCCAGAGGAGTAGGTGTGTGAGGGCTGGCCACTGTGGTCCTGTAGTTAGAAGTGGCCACTCTGGCCCTGCAGTTAGAGGCCTGCTTGGCCCCGTTCGGGGGGCCTCTGCCTGTTGTGGCCCAGGTGGCATGGAGGCCGGCTGGGAGAGAAGGGGTGACAGCTCCTGCTCTGTCACTTGTGCCTGCCCCTTGCCAACAGTACACTCCGGGCCCATCTCGCTGTCACCTGTTGGAAGTTTGGGGAGTGCCCATGTGGGACAGCCGTTGGTGACGGCCTCACCTTCCCAGGGCCCCTACCTTATTCATCTCTTCTGTGAGCCAGACTGGGCCACCCTCTCCCTCCCCCACCCCGGGTGGAGGACCGGGCTCCGGGTGCCATCGCTGGGGGTGCAGGGGTGCACCTGTGTCAGCGAGTGGGGTCTGTGAGTGTGAGAGGGCACTGCTCTGTTCTCGGGCATTTGGGGACTTGGATGTGGGCAGGAACATCCTTGTAAGAAGACAGCCTGGCACGTGTGCTCATGGCAGAGGTGAGTGCTCAGGATGTCATGCCAACTGTCTGGCATGACAGAGGAGGACACACGTGTGTGACTGTCACAGGATGTGCACTGCCCCTCCCAGTCCTGAATGCCCGTGTCTGCTAGGCTGGTCTGGCTTTTCTGTCCATAGAGTGGGCCTGGCTGATCCTAATCCTCTCGGCAGGGAGGCAAAGGGCCAGGTTCCTCTGGGGTCTGAGCCTCGCTGGCATTTCTAGTGTGAGGGGCTCCCCTGTGGCCCCCTTAACCAGTGTCCCCTCCTCTAGGATCCAGGTGAACGATCTGCTGGTGGAGGTGGACGGAACAAGTCTGGTGGGAGTGACACAGAGCTTCGCAGCCTCGGTGCTCAGGAACACCAAGGGCCGAGTGAGGTGAGTGTCCGGGGCTGGATGTGTGTGTGTGTGTGTGTGTGTGTGTCTGCCACCTACCACATCCAGTTAAGGCCATTGGTCCCTGCCCAGGACATCCATGTCCCTGTAGAGTCCCCTTGGCTCTGTCCTACCACCGGCTCCCTAAGCCAGGAAGTGCTGGGCGAACACCCACCACATTGGGCTCCCTCACTCAGAAGGTGCCCCTCCCTCCTGGGAGGGCTTTGGGGACCTTGTGCTCTTCAGAGCCCCCTGGTTCCCTCCTACCAGGCGCATCATCATGTTCCAGGCTCATTCCTGCCCCACTCCAAGAGGGGCACTGCCCCCGGGAAAGGGTGGTGGAGAGAAACAGGATGTGGGTGGCCACGAGGAGGAGGGGCTGCTGCCTGGAAGTTCCACTATTTCCTCTCCACCCTAATCACCAGTCGCCGTCACCCCCCCTTCCTGAGCTCACCGGGCTGGGCACGAACCCAAGACACGCCCCCGCCCCAGCCCTGCTCCTCATCCTCTTGGCTGTTCCCCAGCCTCCCTGACCTCGTTTTCTCCTTTGTGGGGGAGGACGAGCTCTGCGGCCTCTCCAGAGCCCCTGCCCTTGGCATCCCAGCCCGAAGTTCAGTTGACATCCAGCTCCCCAAACTGGCCAGGAGGGCTGGGGGGCCGTGCAGCTGGGAAGGAAACCCAGTGAGCACCCGGCACCCCATTCATTATTAAAACTGCTGCCTCTTGATCAGCGTCTCATCTCCCCTCCCCTGGGAGGCCTGGGTTTGGAGAGGACAGCACCAGCAGGGACCCCGGTGGCATTCCCAGCTGAGGACAGGCAGGGGATGACGCTAGTGCCCCTGCAGGTTTATGATTGGCCGGGAGCGGCCGGGCGAGCAGAGTGAAGTGGCCCAGCTGATCCAGCAGACTTTGGAACAGGAGCGATGGCAGCGGGAAATGATGGAGCAGAGATACGCCCAGTATGGGGAGGACGACGAAGAGGTAGGGACTCGGAGGCAGTCGCCCTCTGGTGGTTAGATTAGGTAGTACATTCTCTGGTGGAGGAGTCACTGGCCTGGTGTCAGGGTCCCTGACTTACAGGGAGCAGCCCCTGCCTTGAGGGGACTTCTCAGCTGCTGGGCAGACAGTTGGTGCCCTCAGCTCTGGTCACAGGGCCCACACCACCTGTCATCCCTCACAGACAGGGGAGTATGCCACCGACGAGGATGAGGAGCTGAGCCCCACCTTCCCAGGCGGTGAGATGGCCATCGAGGTGTTTGAGCTGGCGGAGAACGAGGACGCGCTGTCCCCTGTGGACATGGAGCCCGAGAAGCTGGTGCACAAGTTCAAAGAGGTGGGAGGAGGGCCTGGGGTGGAGGGTGGTGGTGGGCTAGGGGCTGCCCTGCAGGAGCTGAATGCCCCTCTCTGCCTATAGCTCCAGATCAAACATGCTGTGACCGAAGCGGAGATCCAGCAGCTGAAAAGGAAGGTGAGGACGTGTGTGTGTGTGTGTGTGTGTGTGTGTGTGTGTGGAGGCTGGGGGCCAAGGGCTAGTGGGGAGGCACAGGCCCCCACTGAGCAGGCTGCTGGGAGAGAAGGGTGGGAAGATGGGAAGAGGAGCTCAGCTCTGGAACCCTGTGCTCTGCCCCTGCGTGCCCCTCAGCCTTGGTGCCCTAGAGGTGGAAATACTGCCAGCCTTGTGAGGGTTCAGTGAGAGAAGGCCCGTAAACCCTTACCACAGTGCCTCGCAGGGCAGGCCCTCAGTCTGAAGGCAGAGCATGGCTGGGTGTGGTGGTACACGCTTGTCATTCCATCACTGTAGGAGGCCGAGACACAGGAGGGTTGCAGATTCTAGCCTAGCCCAGATAACTTAGAGACCTAGGGAGACCCTGACTCAAAATAAAATAATAAAAAATGGGATCAGGGAGAAGGCCCTGGGTTCAGTCCCCAGTACTGTTAAAATCAACAACGAAAAACTCAAGAGTGTTACCTGGACAGTGTGCACACACTATAATCCCAGCTACTCGGGAGCAGAAGCAGGAGGATCACAAGTTCAAGACCTGCCTGGGAAACTTAGCAAGACCCTGTCTCACAATAAAAAGAGCCAGGAATGGAGCTCAGTGGTAGAGTGCCTGCCTAGCACATGCAAGGCCCAGGGCTCAATGCCAGCACTGGAAATGAAAAGGATATTAGCTATTACTGTGAAGCACACGAGGCCACATCCTAGATGGCTCTGTGTTGGTACTGCCTCTGCACAAGTCCTCTTTGTGGACCCTGTGGCAAATGGGAACTGCCCCAAGACGGACACCCACACCCACAGGGACACTGCTCCTGCGTACCCTGTGACATTCCACCTGGGGCATCAGCCTGGATCCCCAGGCCCGCTGCCCCAGGTGCTCTGAGACATGGGCTTGGCCATCCCTCAGATGGCCATACCTTGGAAGAATGTCACAGGCACAGTGAGAGCAAAAGTAGACTCTGGAACAGGAGCGATGGTAGTGGGATCCTTCTCCTTGTGGAGCTTAAGAGCCTGGGCACTGGTGACTGTCACTACAAGCATGGGACTCTAGGAGAGACAGCATCAGTGAGCCCCTATAGCAGAGGGACCCAACCCGGCTTGGGGACAGGTGCTGTGCTGCTGGAGTCATGGGGGGCTTCTCTCAAGAAGGGACAGCCTGAGAAAAGGAGCGGATGAAACAGCTAGGCAAGAGGGGCCTCGATAGGGCACTCACAGTAGAGGGACAGCATGTGCAAAGGTCCTGTGGGAAGGCCTGTGTGGTCAGGGGATAGGGAGCAAGGGGCGTTCATAGGAAACAAGGTGGCAGGGGCTGCTAGATGGTGGCACCTTCTAAAACATGAGCAAGCTGAGAAAGGAGGCATCGATTTGCAAGGAAGAGCAGGAAGGAATGCAGGTTTGAGGCCTGGCGGCTGTGAGGAGCTGGGAGGTGGGGCTGGAGGCCAGGAGTGAGGCTGGGCTGGAGCTCGAGATTGGGGGCTCAGGCCCTGGGGTCATGTGGTCCTGACACACACACAAGTGTGGAGAGAACAGGGATCCAGACTGAGTGGTTGGGGACTGAAGGTCACCTAGGAACTGCAGAGGGGCTGGATTGTTCAGGGCACCCCAGGAGCAGGGCCAGGGCAACAGGTGAGGGCTGAGAGGACAGTGGTGGTGACGCCGCCCCCTCCCCGTGCCCTGCTCCTCCACATCTGCATCTCACAGCCCTGGTGTGCCTGGGAGGCAGGTGTCGCTCAGGTTTTATGTAGATGGGGCTTTCCTATCCCCTGTGCCAGAGCTGGTCCTGCCCTGGGTGTGGAGTGGGTGCAGGGACAGGAGCCCTGGCTGGCAGCCCTCAGGGGGCGGGCAGTAGGCTCCCCTTCTGCGGGAATCCCCCCAACCCAGTGCCACCCCCTCCTCTCAGCTTCAGAACCTGGAGCAGGAGAAGGGGCGCTGGCGGGTGGAGAAGGCGCAGCTGGAGCAGAGCGTGGAGGAGAACAAGGAGCGCATGGAGAAGCTAGAGGGCTACTGGGGCGAGGCCCAGAGCCTGTGCCAGGCCGTGGATGAGCACCTGCGGGAGACGCAGGCCCAGTACCAGGCGCTGGAGCGGAAGTACAGTAAGGCCAAGCGCCTCATCAAGGACTACCAGCAGAAGTACGTGGCAGGGCTTCATCACTCCTGGCGGAGCAGGGAGGTTGGCGGGCCCCAGGGTGGGGTGCCTGGGCCTGCTTGGTAGGCACCAGAGCCAGCACCGAGCCAGACCTCAGAGGCCTCAGGAAAGCCCTGGGGCCTCCAGAGCTGGCCAGGTGGAGCTGAGCTGTGGACGGTGCTGAGGACCCTGAGCGTCCCCACATGGAAGCCTGGCCGCACTGTCCGACCCACTGTCTGCCTTCTGCATCTCAGGGAGATCGAGTTCCTGAAGAAGGAGACTGCACAGCGGCGGGTTCTGGAGGAGTCGGAGCTGGCCCGGAAGGAGGAAATGGACAAACTCCTGGACAAGGTGGGATCAGGGGACTGGGGGTTGGGGACTGGGGGTCAGGGCCTGTCCTTGGTGAGCACCACCCATGGGATCCTGGGGTGATTCATGCTCACCTAGGGAGCACAGGGGCAGAGCCCTTGTTGTTATGAAGCAGGTCTGAGACCCTCCTTCCCCAACTTCATTTTCCAGATCTCAGAACTGGAAGGCAACCTGCAAACACTGAGGAATTCCAACTCTACTTAACAGGAATCATTCCTTGACTGGACAATAATAATCCCCTCCCACTGTCCTTGCTCCCCTGTCCCCAATACCCACCCCGCCCCCTACCAGCCTGGGGACAGGTGCCCCGACTCCCCCCACCCCTCCACCCCACCTCCCCCAGCTTCAGGGACCAGAGGGCCCATTTCATAGGCCCCCTTAAGGTGGCCCAGGCAGACAGTGGTGGCTGGAAGGGTGGCCTGCTCGGCCCGTGGAGCTGAGGCACAAGGGCCGAGGGAAGGCAAGGGCTGGCCTGGGCGGCGGATGGACACAAGGACCTGCAGACCAAACTGCCAGACTCTACAACCTCCAGCCTTCGTCTCTGGACTGGAGTGGGGCTGGGGCTCCCCCAGCATCTCGCCAACTGGAGGCTGCTCCCTGCCTGTGGGGCTCCTGGGTGGCCCCTGGGCCTCTCAACTTGAGATTCTACCTTCATGGCCCTCCCTGTCCCGTATCATCGTGCTGTCTGTCGCATTTGACCCTCCCGCTTGGGGGGTTGCCTCGAGGCCTCCCGTCCCCGCCCCCTGTCCTGGGAGGGATAGAGTCCCCCCTACAGCCCGGGGGCTGGGCCTGGCCCTGTACTGACTTCCCCTGGATCCTTCCTTCTGGAAACGGGGTGAGAGTAGGAAAAGGGGTGAGTCCAGGACACCTGGTCCCCAGCTCCCCCTTCCTGCAAAGGGCAGCAGCCCAGACGCCCTGCGCCTCTCCTCGCCCAGGTGCCAAATAGCCATAACCTCCTCCTGGAACTGTTCCCGCCTCTGGGGCGCGGGGGTCCTGGCTGAGCCTGGGAATGCCAAGGACGAAAGGGGGTCAGCTTGTGGGCCTGGTCCTTGGCACTGGCCACTTTTCATTGGAGAGCCAGACCCGCCCCGCCCCGCCCTCCCCAGGGCCACACCTGGAAGCCTTGAGCGAACGTCACAGATTCAGCCTCAACCGACCTTCAACCCGCACCCACACTGTGTTCCCATATTTTGACTGGAGGGCAAAATTTTACTACTTCTCATCTTTTTGGAGACCAGGGGTGCCCCCTGGCGGCAGCCTGCTTTCTAAGTGAAATCGACTTCCCCATTTTAATCCCAAATTAGGGCTTGGACCAAGGGAGATGAGGCACATCCCCCTCCCCTATAAAATCCATTTTTGCCACTTCCTCTTGCCTCTGCCCTGAGCCTGAGTTTTGGTTCATTTTTTAAAAATCTATCCTGTTGCATTCGTTTCAGCTTCCCCTTGGCCCCTGTAAATAGACCACGCCATCAATCAGTATTGCCGTCCCTCGCCCTCTTCCTGCCTCCCCCTCTAAAGTGCTGGCTGTCTCGGTGCCCCGCCCATGCGCTTCGCCCGGGCGGATGGAAGGCGGGGCCGTGGGCGCTTCCGGCTTCCCGGCCCGCGGCCGCCCCTGCCCCGCCCTTGGAGGACCCAGTCTCTGTATATAATATATATATGTATGTATTGTTCCCGGTTTTGTACGGACCATGCCCCCTTGTCAGGTCGTCCCCATAAATGCAGCCCCAGAGCCTCGACGCCTGGTTTCTTGATTCGCTGGAGCGGGAGGGCTCAAGGCTACCCGACCCTGAGCTCTTCCTGCAGGGTTCTAAGAGGTGTTAAGCAGATCTTGCCCCTCCTCTCCACCCCATGCCAGCAGCTCTGGCCGCTGCCCCGCCAGACTCACCACTAGGGTCTGGGGGTGAGGCCAGAGCTCAGGACCAGCTCTGGGGGGTTGGAGAGGTCAGGCGCTGGGAGCGCGGGAGCTTCCAGCGGTGCCCAGGTACCTGGTGTACACTCGGGACTGAGGCCAGCTGTGTCCTGTGCCTCAGCCCCAAGCGAATGCTGACCTTTCCCTTCCTTTGCCTTAAGGACCCAAAGTCCCAGCATCAGAGCCTTTCAGAGTCATCCTGGCTTCCTGACACCCCAAGATGAACCACTTCTACCCCAACTGCAGGGACAACTGAGGCTGCACTCCCTTGGGGATGGAGCTGTCACTGGTCACTTTCCTCCCAGGCCAAAGTCTGGCTCCCGCTCCCCCCACCCCATCCTAGACCTGCACCTCAGGGTCACGTGGGACCTGTTCAGTTCTGCCATGCACCTGAGGGTCACCTGGAGACCTAGGGCCAGTGACCATACCCCTCAGGGCATCTCCTCCCAGTGGATCATGCTTGGGGGTTGGGGCACAGACCCAGGGGCTGGACCCATCACCCTTATAGGCCACCAATCTGCAGTCACAGCATCAGGGGTCCTGAGAAGTGACTCAGGTGGGCTTTGCTGAGTGGGGCGGCAGATAGGAACTGAGGCTTGCTGCTGCCATCCAGGTGGAGTCCTGTTAGCCCCACTGTCCTGTATCCCAGGAGAGAGGCCCTGCACACATGTTCTGAAAGATGGGCCAAGTAGCCCCTCATGCCTAAGCTTGAGTGTGTCGTGCGGCTGGGGGTGCTGGGTGTTTCTCAGTCCTGTGTGAAGCTTGTCACTTTAGCTTCCCTGCCCCATCCCAGTCCTCGTCCCTGTCCCCTACCCAGGTCACCTGGAACTCTGGAGTTCTCAGGAGCTTAAGCAGGTTTCCCACAAACCCACATTTGCCTTAGGGGACAGGAATCAGTTAAGGGGGATTTCTAAGCTCCCAGGACCTTGGGTCTCTAGGAATAGGGGTCCTTCCAAGTCCCGTGGTCTAGCAGACATCCCAACCCCCCCACCCCTCCCTTACATCAAATCACCCCCAACCCCTTGGGATCTACAGGGCTACAGAATCAATTCCCCACTCCAGCCCACCCTATGTCTCAGCACATGCTGCAAACTACATCCTCTTTTAAAAACATTTATATGTGGTACTGGGGCTTGAACCCAGGGCCACACACATGCAAATGCCTAGGCAAGTGCTCTACCACAGAGCTACACCTTCAGCCTTTTCTTAAAAGTTTTATTTTGAGACAAGATCTGAGTGTGTTGCCCAGACTGGGTTCAAACTTGCAATCCTGCCTCACACACTCAAGAGGCTGGGGTTATAGGTGGTGCCGCCACATCCGGCAAACCATATCACCTTTAAAGACTCCACGCAACCTTACCTGTTGCCATCAACCTGTCCCTAGGTCTCCAGTCTAGCCAGAACCCTGTGGCTGTCTGCAGACACTCACCCCCAATCTCACAGAACTCTTGGGGTATGCTCAGCCCCTGAGGCTGTTAATTTTGCCTTCATCAGCAGTCCCAGGGTCTCCCTGGCTCAGTATGCCACTTTCCACAGCCCTTGGCCTGCAGACACTAGGTAAGCTGGGAAGTGCTTGGTGGAATGCTCTCTGCCAGCCCTGCCAGAGGGTAGCTGGCTGTTGGTGATGACATTTATCGCCCCTGGCTGGCCTGCCACCAGGTCCAAGTCTGAGCTCATCCATCCCCACCCCCACTCAGCTCCAGGGCTCCCTGCATCCAACCAAGACCCACTTTCACCCTGGACCTTCCTTCTCCCTCAGTTCTTTGTGCAGCAGCCCCCACATCCTGCCAGTCTCTTCAGTCCTACATCTTGCATAGTTCTCTCGGTGTGATCTCTAATCTTGTGCCCCTTGAGGACCTCTCTCAGCCTCCTGAGAGGGTTCCTTGCTCCTGGCAGGCAATCTGTTCCCCGGTGAGGAGCCCCAAGTTCTTCCTACATGCAGGTCGGAGCGCCTCCCTCCTCCGGTAAACTTTTATTTTAAACACCGACCCCCCCCCCGTTGGTAAAGTAGTGCAAACCTGCTCCGCACCTCCCCAGCTCAGCTCTTCTTTGGTTCTCACACCCCCCAAGGCTCTGGTCAGGAGAGCCCCGTATCACCTTTACAAATTCTTCCTGCCCCAGCCCTAGGCCGGGCCACGAGCCCTCCTAGCGAAGCGTCCCGTGGGGATTCGAGCCCTCTACTTCTCTGCCCCCTCCCGCGATCGTCCGCCGCGGTCCTCTCCATCCTTGGGACCCGAGCTGGCGTCTCCGTGCACGTTTGTTGAATGAATGAATCAACAGACCCTCCCAGATCCTGCGGAGGCGGCGGAAAGCCAAGGGTCCCGAGGTGGGGAGGCCTGCTCACATCCCCCCACCCACTCCGCTCAGACTCGGGGGCGCAGCGTCCCCCGCAGTCCCACAGGTAGCTTCGACTCGGGTCCCAGCCTGCCGCGCGCCCTCCGCCCCCACCCCTTCCTCCCCGCGTCCTCTCCTCTAGCTCTTTGTCTCCGGGGCGGTCAGCCTCCCCGCTGCGCCCCCTGTACCGAACCGGGGACCCCCGCAGACCCACAGACTCGCCCGGCGCGCCTCGGCCTGGCGGGCGGGGACGGCGGGGGCGGGGCGGGAGGTGGCGCTCGCGTGCTCCGGCTCGCGCTTGCACACACACGCGCACACACACGCGCACCCGCACACACACACGCGCGCACGCACGCACGCACCGAGCATCCTCCCGTCAGGTCTCCCGGTCCAGCCCCGCCCGCGCCTCCTGCTTCTTTCCCGCAAACCCTCGCCCTTGGTCCCCGGCCGGTGCCCGCGCTCTGCTCTTCCCCGCTCCGCTCCGGAGCCCTCCGGCAGGCCCCACCCCCACCCCGGCATGGAGCGGCTCCAGCCAGCCCGCAGCCCCCCGCGGCCGGGGTGACGGCCCCCGCCCCTCCCGCCCGCCCCGCCTCAGCACCATGGGCCTGAGGGGTTCCCGAGGCGCCGGACGCTGAAGATGACCGAGGCTGGAGGTGAGGGGTGCACGGGGCAGTGGGACCCCGAGTGGGCTTGGATGGCGCCAGGCAACAAGGGCCTTTCTTTCCGCTCCCTCGGGGGAACCGCACAGGCTGGGGAGCTGCGCTGTCAGGGGAGGGGGCGGAGATAGGATTTGTGTCCCTAATCCCCTCCCTCCGGCCCAGGGGAAATTAATAAAAACTGGTGTGGGGGAAGGGGCCGGGGCTTAACTCCTCCTTGCCCGGCGCGGAGTTGGACTGGTGGGGTTGGAGAGAACCTGGTCCCCCTCAGTGCTGGGGGAGAGAGGCCCCCCCGGGTGGATAGGTGGCCTGTCCCCCACCCCACTCCTCCAGGGGTCTTTGATGGGTGTCCGGCGCCAGCAGGCGCGGGGAGGGGCACCGCCTCCCCAACCTAGGACTGCTGCCCATCCCTCCTCTCCTCCCCCCTTCCCGCCTGCCTTTCCCAGTTACACTTCTCCCTCTTCCTCCCTCCCTCCGCCCTCCCTCTCTCCCTCCCCCTTCCTGGGCCCCTTTCTTTCCTTTTGCTACAGGGCAGTGGTTTTCCCTCCTCTGCCCTCCTGCACTCCAGCCCGGGCTGCTCAGGGCCAACAGCCCCTCTTCTGCACTGCCCTCGCCAGCCTCTGTGTGGCTGTTGGCTCCCATCCCCGTGGCCTCCCCAGGCTGGGCACCTTTTCTTTCTTTGCTTCCTTCCTTTGGCCTTCTGCTAACCTTGAGCTCACCTGCCTCCCCTTGGCCCATAGAGGGTCAGAGGTCACTGATACTCCACTCCAGGACTCCGTGTGTGTGTGTGTGTGTGTGTGTGTGTGTGTGTGTGTGTGTGTAGGAGCAGGAATAGGAGTAGGAGAAAGGGTTGGGTTGGCTAATTTCCAGGGCCTGGTTTTGGAAGAACTTTGGGTGGCTGGGGTCGGCAGCTTCCCTAGAGTTCCTTGCGGGGCAGTGCAGGGAGGGTTCCCCCAGGCCACATGGAAGGGAGCTGGCTGCAGGAGGGAAGCCATTTGTGCTGAATCAGGATGGCCCCCGCCCACCCTGGGAAGTGTCCTCCAGCCACAGTCAGTCTCTGGTGCTGCACTGGGGCCCAGAATAGAGGGCTTGTGGCTACCCATTCTCAGGGTCTCAGACAGGAGGCTCACGGCTACCCACGGAGAGCCTCCATTCTACGGGAGAGGCAGTTCCTAACTTCAGGGGGTCCCGTGTCCTCGGAGAGAGAAGACCCATGTAGGGGATCAGTGAGGTACCCTAAATTCTCCATTGTCCAGTGGTTGGGAATGGAGGGAGTTGGGAGCGGTTATGGAGACAAACGAGAGGGAAGGAGGGATACCTAGGACAGCTCGCTGGAGGCGGAGGCAAGTTGGTCCTGGTCCATAAGGCTTATAATCCAGAGGTGGAACTAGGTTCTTTCCTAGGGACAGTTTTCCTGTGCATCTGGCCTTTCAGGATGGGAAGAAATGTTTAGATCTTGGCTACAAGATCTGAGAATGGCAGGAAGGTTTTTGGAGGCCCTGTACGTCCCATACCTTATTTCCTGCTCAGCTTGGGGCTCCATGGTGGGGACCTTGCTCTAATTCTAACCACTATGGGCCAACTTCCTTTCCTCCACCCCTGTCTGGCAGTGTCCTTTCCTCAAGAGCATGCTCAGAACTGCACATCATTCCCAGGATGGAGCTGAGAGGCAGGAGACCAGGTCAGGGAGGAGTTCTTCCTCAGAATTCCTGCATCTCAGTTTCCAAATCTGCAGAGTGGGGCCACTAAGATACCAAGCCTGGCCAGCTCAGAGCGAGCATGTCTGCTGTAGTAATGGAAGAGGAGGATGGGAAGGCACGTAGTCCAATCTAGGGACACCTGTCAAGTGGATTCTCTGGGCTGGGCCCTGCCCTTCTCTTGGGGACCCCAGTGTCAGAAGTAACTAGAGAGCACATCTCACCATGCAGTATCCCCTTCCTCTAAACAATCAGCGGCCGCTGATATCCCGGCGTCTCTTCTCATCTGGTTTTCCCTACATCTGCTGGGAAGCCTGCTCACACTGTTTCAGCTGCACAGATCCCGCTCCCTTACCTGCCCTCCCGCCAAACACACAGCAACCAAACAGCCCTGTCCGTGCACACCTCTTCCCGGAACCTCCTGGGTTGACTGTCCACTCTTCTGCTTTGAGTACTCCTCATCCCCTTCTGCATCTGTGTGTCTGTCAAGAACTGTGGGACTTGGGCCTCTGCCGAGAGCCGTGGCCCTGCTGGTGGTGCCAGCTTCCTGAACAGTTTCTGTTCAGAAAGGCAGGCAGTGAAGGCCCTGGCAAGGCAGGGTGGGGAGCAGAGAGGCAGGATTGATGACAGGTGGAGGATGGCTGGGGAACCGAGAGGTGCACACGTGGGTGTGTGGATGGATGGCAGGAGATTGTGGGTGGATGGGCTGGATATTGGATGGACGGATGGCTGGGTGGATCATGGATGCATGGACAGATGGAGAGGTGGGGGGGATAGATGGATGAGTGGACGGATGGGTAAATAAATAGGTAGGTGGGCAGACGGATGGTTGGATGGAATAGCCTGGGTTATGACCCTGTATTTGACATTAATCTGCTATGTGATCTTGGGCTGGCCACTCCCTCCTCTATTTCTGTGCTTATAAAATGGGAGGATTGAATTTAATAATCTGTGTGACTTTCCTAGACTTTAAGTTGGACAGTTGATGATGACTGAAAGCATTTCAGGGGTGCTAGTGATGTGGAGGCCCAAGACAGTGGAGGGACCCATATAAAGGCAACAGCTGATTGGCTGTGAGCAGTCCAGGACTTGGGCCACGTCACTGTCCTGGACTTGCTTCAGCCCAGCCCTTCTGCTTAAACCTCCTGCCCAAGGGACAGCCATCCAATCTAGGGGGAGAGCCGGGTGGCTTCCTTTTAAGGAACACCTGGAAGGGTTGGAAGGGAAGGGAAGGGGCTGGTGGACCAGGAGCAGGCAGCCCACAGCCCCTCTCCTGACTCAGCCAACTTGAACTTAGCTAGTGTCTCTCTCTTTTTCTCTCTTTCCTTCTTTCTCCCAACTTCTCAGCTCACTTGAGTCATGGCTTCTTCAAAGCTCCGAGACCCTGCGGATGAGGTTTTTGGTAAGTTCCGTGTGCCCTGTTTGTAGCAGTAGTCACAACCATAGAGCACAATCTTCCAACACCCTGGGCCCTGACTGGAGAAGGGCAGACCTGGTGTGTGTGTGTGTGTGTGTGTGTGTGTGTGTGTGTGTGTGTGTGTGTGTGTGTGTGAAGAATTAGCCTACTTTACACACAAGGAGTGTAGGGTGCAGAGTGCTGAAGGGGTTTGCTTTAAAGGTCACATGTCGATAGTCAGATAGGGTGGCCCATGCCTATACTCCCAGCACTCAGGAAGCTGAGGCAGGAGGACTGCCTTTAGTTTGAAGGCAGCCTGGGCTACATAGTGAAACTGTGACTCACCACCAACAACAAAAAGATCCCATGGCTGGAACCTCAGACAGCCTGACTCCCTGCTCCCAGCCCTGTGCTGTATGCCTGTCTACTCCAGCCAGATGACACATGTGACCCCCCAGTCTCATACTGCAGGTCACAGAACTTCACCGTAAATGGCTGTGCACTGAAATTAAGCTCAGTACACACCCAGTCTCCGTGCCCTAGAGAGGCCCCTTGACATACACTGTTGTGGACAACTCCCCTGCCCACCTGTGCCGTCACTGCCCCGGAGACAGAACCCCAGCAGGGCAGAGCTCCCAGCAGGCCCTGGGGCAAAAGGTGCTGGGCTTGGCTGGAGGGAGGATGCCCAGGAGACGTTCAGGCCAGAGGGCTTTTGTGCCTGGACCACCCCCTGCCCCTCTCTCTCTGCATCTCTACTTTCCTCCGTCCTCTTCGTGCCGTGCCAGGAGCCTGGCGCGGCCCAGCTCCCCGGTGCTCCCACAAGCCCTGCCTGCCCCTGGCCCGAGAGTTGTGCTCTCCCTTCGCTGCCACAGGGCTTCTCTGCCTCCACACTCCCTACCCTCTGCTCCCACCCAGCCCTTCCTGTTTTCCCCCTCTCTGCTTAGGTAGCTGGGCCCAACTTTCTGAGGTGAAAGGCAATTAGATATTCATTACTCCCATGGCCCAGGCCAGGAAGGGAGGAAGAGGAGAGGGGTAGAGATGGAGAAGGGGCGGAGGAGGGCCTTGGTGGACCAGGGCCCAGGAGAGGCCGCCCCACAGTGCCTCATGACCCCAAGCCCTCCGAAGTCTCTCTGTTCTCTATGTTGTCCACCTTAAGATGACCACGGGGCCCGTGTGGCCCAGAGCTGGGAGCAGGGGGCCTTCCTCCCTGGCACAGGTTGGCTAAGCACCAGCAGGGGAGAGGATTTGAGAGCACCACTTCTGGGATAGATGTAGCATACATGGTGGTTACAAACAAGCCCGGCTGCTTGTCTTTAACCAAGGCCAGCTCTTATCAGCTGTGTACCCCTTGGTACGTTGAGGCTGCCCTAGGGGTTCCTGGAGTCCCTTGCTCCTTGGTTCCTGGGAGGTTTCAAGGAGCTGCGAAATGAGTGTGTGGCACCTACAGCAGAGCCTAGCAGTGTAGAGCACAGTGAGGGGCGGCTGTTACTACGCTGCAGTTCGAGTGGTCCTCAGTCCCTGCTGCTTCCGGGCAGGGCCTGGGGATTGTGTTAGGGGTCCGGTAAGGAGGGTCCCTGCCCCCAGCTCAGCCCCAGGGCTAAAAACACCAGTGAAGCAGGTGCTGCTCGGAGAGTAGAGCACAGCCAGGGGCCAAGACAGCAGCTGTCCCAGCGGTGGCTGCCCTTCACCCGGCCAGCAAATCTCAGGAGCTCTTGGTCCATGTTGCACTCTGTGTCAGGGAGAGGTTGGTACTTGGGATGGCAGCCGCTGGCAGAGCCCTGATCTGGAACACTGGAGGGAGGAGACCAGCCAGGTTCCATGTCTTTGGGAAAGGCCAATCAACAGAGATCTGTTCTGCCATTCGAACAGCATTTACTAAGTGCCCACTGTGTCCCAGGCACTGCCCTATGCCTATGGTGGTGAACAAAATAGAGAAAAAGCCCTCCACATGGAGCTGATACTCTAATGGGTGGGAGAAGAATGATTTAAATAGGTACATTGCATGCTGGAGCATGATGAATGATACAGGAAGATAGGAGGGGAGTTTCAGAACTTGTCGGGGAAGGTGTTAGAAATTGAGAGATCAGAGAGGGCCTCGTTTGAGCAAAGATCTGAGGAGGTAGGGGGGCAAACTATGCAGGAATCTGGCAGGAGCCTCATCGGAAGGCAGAACATGTGCAAAGGCCCTGGGGTCCAGGCTGAGCGAATTAGTCACGAGATTGAGGGGGACGCAGAACAAGTCTATGAGGCCACTGGGAAAACCTTGCCTCTCAGTCCACCGGAGATGGAAGTCCCCGGAAGGTGCAGAGCGGAGGAGCGACAGAGCTGACATGTTGCATTAGGATCATTCTAGCTGCTGCTGATGTGTTTAAAATAGACTGTGCATGAGGAAGGGAGGAGGCAGGAAGACCAGTTAGAAGGCTTTGTGTAGTCATGGAGGCAAGAGAGGATGCTGACCTGTACTGAGAGCCTCACCATGGAGGGAGGCTCACTGAGGTCTGGGAAGTTCACATTTGTAATCCCATCGAAAAGTTATTGGAATCCAAACGAGTGCATTCCAATCTACCACTACCAGCGTGATACATGGCGAGAATAAAGACCCTAAGGTGTATTTGTAGTTGTGGGGAGAAAAGGGGGTCCTCAGTCCAGCTAGGATAATACCTAACCGGGACCAAGGCCCCAACCCAAGGCTGAACCGGGTTTTATTAATTCATGACAAGGGGAGTGGCTCAGGGATGGGCGGCTGTGAGAATGGCGGGAAGTACTAGGTAAGAGGCCTGACCTCTGCAATATGCAGACAGAAGGATGTGTAATCTGCATAACACAATTTGAGGTAGTATCTAATGTTTGGGGGTCCGTGCTTCAGCTCCGATGTGAAATTCTTTTCCTGGGAAGTCACAGCCTCTTACCTCAAGGCTGGATCCCAGCCAATAGCACGGAGCATGGCTCTCCTTCCCACCCAGCTCACACATGCTTCATGGGAGCTACGGGGCGGGGCAACACGGGCCTGTCACCTTGCTTCAAAGACTGCATACACATTAGCACCTCAGCTAGATCTATTTGCATGGCTTAAAGCCAACTGAGGGGGTAAGGAAAAGTCCCAGCCAGTTCTGCACATGTCAGTACATGGAAATAGGGTCAGGCTCAGCCAAAATGGAGGTAAATGCTCTTCTTTCAAGGAGAGTGGTCCAGGTGGCCCTCTACACCCTGCACCAGGGAGGCCGTGAGTTCTCCGCCTCCATATGCAAACGTGAATGTGAGTGTAGGCACACACATAAGCAGTAGTGCATCTCGGAAAATCTCAGACACGCGCAGCAGCAGGAGGAAAGCGCAGGGATCTCCACCACCCACGCGTGCACCATCTCCCTAACCTGGCCATGCCAAGCTGGGGCAGGCACATCCACCTGGGTTATTTTGATCTTAATCCAAAACTCTATCCACCTGGGTTATTTTGAACTTAATCCAAAACATGGTATCACTTCCCCATAAATATTTCAGTGCGCCTCGTTATATTTTAAAAGTAGAGCCAGGCATGGTGGTGCACACCTGTAATCCCAGCACGTGGGTGGCTGAGGCAGGAGGATCACTATGAATTTAATGTCAGCCTGGACTACACAGTGAGTTCAAGGGCAGCCTGAACTACACAGTGAGACCCCCATCTAAAAGAAAAAAAAAAGTAAAGGTGGGCCAGGGATATAGCTCAATGGCGTAAGTGCCTGCCTGGTAAGTGCAAGGTCCTGAGTTTGATTCCCAGTACCAAAAATACACACACACACACAGTGAACATGACAGGAACTGTGGCTGGATTGGTCTCCAGGATGGGACTGAATGACATCTAGATGACCCCTCTGGGAGAGGGGTTTGGCCTGAGCTGCTTAAGGATAGGGCTGCTGTGCTCCTGAGTTCCCTGGCTTCTCCTGAAAAGTGAAGATGCCCACGGGCATCCAAACGCAGGTGTCAAACAGAAGGCTGGACACAGGAGTTACCAGCGAGGGCTGGGACAGAGGATAAGGGACATGTGACTCCGGTCACCTGGGCAGCTGGTAGGCCTTTCAATGGACCAGGGAAAGGAGGAGGAGTGTCTGTGAGGCACGATGACGGTTTGGGTTTATTTTTTGAGACACGGTCTTGCTAAGGCCTCAGACTTGCAATCCTTCTACCTCAACCTCCTGAAGATTACAGGCATGTGTCACCGCGCTTGTCTGATGGGTTCCTTTTGGTTCTGCTTGTTTGGGGCTTTTTTTTTTTTTTGAGACAATCTCACTATGTAGTCCAGGCTGGCCTTGAACTTGCACAGATCTTTCTGCCTTAGCCTCCTGAGTGCTAGGATTATAGGCATGTGCCATTACTCCCAGCCAATGGGTTCCTCTTGATGAGTTGAATCTGAGGTGTGTGGAGACCTTCAAGTGGCCAAGGGTAACTTCAGGGGCGTCTACAGATGAGAGAGGAGAAAGCCAGACAGCTTGGGCCTGAGGGGGTGGGCGGGATAGGGCGGGGAAGAAGCTTTTCTGTTTGCATACCCCAGAGCCACAATCAGGGTGAACTGGGGAGGGGGGCACAGGAAACAGGACAGTTATCAGCAGGCACTTCCGTGCAGATCCAAGGGGTGCACCTCCTCTCCCTGCAGGTCAGTGTGCAGGACCTAGCGCAGACCGCAGGCCCCAGGACGCCAGGGACGGGCTTCACAGGCCTGGCAGACTTCTCCCTGCCACTGCTACCAGCCAGTGGGTGCCTCTCAGCCCTGCTGTGTTGCAGCCCCCACATGCTCAGCGGTGCTAACCCTGAATGCCACCCGAGGGAGTGTGGCATAGCAAGATAGCGTCCCCAGCGGGACCAGCTGCTGGAGTCAGACCAGCCAGGCTGAAACCCCAGGCTATTTCCAGCTGACAGCTTCCATCAAGTGACCTGATCTCTCTGAGCCACTGTCACTGTGGTCACCGTAGCCTTGTTCTCCAGTCCTCCTCCTCACGGGGCCCCCTCCTTGTATCCCTGGAGGTGTCACCCTGCGTTCCTCCTTCGCCTCACTCGCAGACTCCTACCTGAACGTTAGGACCCAGACGGGGTTTCGAGCTCCAGACAGGGTGGCCAGTGCTGTGTCCATGAGCTGCCCTGGCTGTTCCCCAGCCTGTGGTCTCTTCCCCCTGTCACCCCACATGCAGACCTGGATTTGGCTGTGCCAGAGACCGCCAGACTGGACAGCAGTTTACACAAAGCCCGGGCCCAGCTACTGGCCAAGGGCCGGAGACACCGCCCCTCCCGCTCCAGGCTTCGGGACAGTGCGAGCTCTGCGGAGGATGGCGAAGGCTCTGATGGCCCCGGAGGCAAGGTAGGGACCACACACAGAGGCGCGCGCGCGCGCGCGCGCGCACACACACACACACACACACACACACACACACACACCCTGGACCGTCTCTGCACCTCAGGGGTCCTGCATGGGAATATTACCAAACTCTGGCCCGCACCACCTTTTTGAGGAAGACACTACCCTATTTTACAGACAACGAAGTTCAGGCAGGAGGGTTCAGTAACAATTATACTCTAGTTAGAAAGTGAAGGTGACAAACCTCACTGCAACCCCTGGGACACGAAGAAACCCTCCCTCCAGGCCCCAGAAGGTCCCAGAGTGCCCATCTCGGGTGCACTGGATTGAGTGAACCGGTGTCCCCACCCTCAGGTGACCGACGGCTGCGGGAGCCCTCTGCACCGGCTGCGCTCCCCTTTGCACTCCGGCCCGGGCTCCCCGGCCGGCGGCTCTTTCTGCCTGGAGCCCCCAGGCTTGCGCCGCAGCCTGGACGAAGACGAGCCGCCGCCCTCACCGCTCGCGCGCTACCGGCCTCTGTATAACGCCGCGTCGCACGAGGGCCTGGCCGCCGCGTCCGGGTCACCTCCGCGCTCCGCGCCCTCCTCCGACAGTTCGCCGAGCTTCGTGCGCCGCCACCCGCGCGCGGAGCCGCACAGCGAAGGTGAGCGAGGCGCCCCCTGCCGGGAGCACAGGAACTGCGCGGGCTCAAGGTGTGCCTTACACCGCTGATTGCTAGGTCTCAGACCAACCAGAGGCGCACTGTCCTCTTGGGGGCGGGTGTTTTAGGAGAGAAACAACCAGGATAAAATGTACAGTAAGTGGTAACGGTCCCTGCTTTTGAATTTGTGAAGCGCTTCACAGTTTGTAAAAGGCTTTCCTGAGCATCGCATCAGATACCACGAAAGGGGCAGGTGTTACTATCTTCAAACCTGAGGTGAAGGAACCTCAGAGAGGTCACTCAGTGAAGGGCACCAGAGCCAGGTAGCCTGATTGTATGTCGAGAGAATCCCCAGCCCCGCAAGAAGCCACCACTCGGGCTATTCCTTTTCCTCTCTTCCCCAAAGATGACAGCCGGGACCCCAGCCCCCCTGAGCCCGCCAGCCCCACCATTGGCCTGGATAAGAAGACCCGCCGGAAGTTCCTGGACCTGGGGTGAGTGGAGGACGCAGGCACAGGGCTCAGAGCTGCAGGGGTAAGGGTGGCACCATGGGCAGCGCTGCTGCTTCCCTCCGTTGCACAGGGTCACCCTCCGCCGGGCATCCACTGGCAAGAGCCGGAAGGAGAAGGGCAGCAACCGCCTGTCCATGGGCAGCAGGTGAGAGGCGCCTGGGCAGCCCGCCCCGCCTCACTGCCCCTGGACGCCCACACCCATGCAGGACGCTCTCTCCACAGGGAGTCAGTGGAGGGCTCTGGCAGGTCAGGGGGCTCCCCGTTTCTGCCCTTTTCCTGGTTCACGGACAGCGGCAAGGGCTCGGCATCCTCAGGCAGCACCACCTCCCCAGCCTGCTCCCCAAAACATGAGGGCTTCAGCCCCAAGAAGTCAGCCTCCCAGGTAAGCCTGGGACTTTATTGTTGCACATGGCCCCCTGGACTCAGGTGACATGGGGACACACTTCCACCTGGGGTCCAGGCCTCCCTGCAGTCCCTTTGTTCATCCACGGAGCCACTCAGAGATCTGTTCCTTCAGCCAGCCTCTGAATTCATTCATCTGCCGCGCACTCATTCATATTCTGAGGAATTCATTCATTCCTGGATTCATTCATTGCCTGCTCCATCCCACCCTCATCGCTGAATGCGGATCCCCCTCCCATTCACCCCGCCTATGTCTCCAGGCCCAACTCGGCTAACTGTTCTGTCTGGCTCAGTTTCAGGCCACCTGCCTGCTGAGTGAGCTTCAGTGATAGAGCAGCATAGGACCCCAGCTCAGTGCTCTGAAAGCTCACAGCCCTGTGACATAAGACAGAGGAACAGAGGCAGCACAGGGCATTTGCGCCCGTGTACATGGCATTCGACAATGTATAAAGCTCCCAAACGCTTGCTTTTGCCTTACGAGGGAGGCAGGGAGGCAGGCCGGCTCCTCCCCACTGGGCAGATGAGCAGGTGAAGGTTGGAGAGAAGGGTTACCCAGGACTCGTACAGACCCTTCCTCCGTCACCCACTTTCTTCCCTTCCCTGTGTTGGGCCCTGCGGACACCATACCCATCAAGACACAGCCTAGAGTGGTCAAATGCCAACCATGGGGCTCGAGGCCAGATGGGAGTCGCATATCCAGGACACCTGGCCGGGCCTGGGGGAGTCCTGGTTGGCTCCTTGGAGGAAGCAACACTTATTGCCAAATTGCACCTGGCTTAGCTGTACCCCCAAACCCTCTGGACTGTTGCCTGCTTTCGGGTCCTGGTACCTCACAAGTCACCAGGCCCCATGCCTGTATCCTCCCAGATCCTGGCTCATGTACAGGGGCACTGAGCAACTTTGGTGCCTACACTAGGACTTCAGCCCCATCTAGATGGGGTAGGTTTGGAGGCAGGTGGCTCCTTTGGCTTGGGGGTGAACTTGAGCCTTCCTACCCAGGAATCCACCCTGAGCGATGACTCCACACCACCCAGCAGCAGCCCCAAGATCCCGAGTGGCCCTCGGGAGGAAGCCAAGTGCTCATATCCCTACCACACACTGTCCCAGTCTTCAGATGAGGTGAGTATCACAGCCTGTACTACCCGTGGGGGCCGGTGTGCGGGCCCAGCCCCTTCACTCATGTGGTCTCTGCCCAGTTCCTGGATGAGCCCCTGCCCGCAGTCCAGCAGTGGACCAGCCAGCAGGTGGGCCAGTGGCTGCAGAGCCTCAGCCTGGAGCAGTATGCCGCCGAGTTTGCTGCCCGGCAGGTGGATGGGCCACAGCTGCTGCAGCTGGACGGAAGCAAACTGAAGGTAGGTCAAAGTGCAAGCGTCATGCCCCAGTGGTAGCCAAGGTAACCTTCAAGATTGGGGACCCTCATCCTGACCTTTGACTGCCAGCCCTGCCCCACATCCCTCCCTGGCTGACCTCGCCACCCCCTTTCTATCTACTGCACTGAGTTCTGACCTCAGGCAAGGTCTTTGTCTAATCTTTTCCCTCTCACTGGGGACCCCACTCTGACTCGAACCTCACCCCCCCCTTCAACTGACTTCTGCTCCAGCTGACCTTGACCTTCAGGACTGAATGAGTTTCCTGGGGTCAGGAGAAGGCCTCTCTCCTGGTAACTCTGATTCCTGTGCTGAGGGGCCGGTGGCAGTGTGTGAGAGACAGGGGCGAGGGGGTGCCTCGGGTCTCTGCCAGGCTTCCTGGCTGGTTTCCTGCTCAGCCCTCTTCTTCTCCAACCACTTGCATCCCTAATCTGGGCAGGGAGCTCACGGTGTGGGAGGAGGAGGGGAGGCCACATTGCAGGAGGACCCTGGAGTTCTGCAGGGTGCACTGGTGGCAGAAGGAGCCGCAGTGGGTGGGCCGGGCAGATGGTTCCGGTGAGCTTCCCTCTGCACCCTGGGATTCCTCCCCAGAGCCTGGGCCTCAGCAACGCGCATGACCGGGCACTGGTGAAGCGGAAGCTGAAGGAGCTGGCAGCGGCCGCGGAGAAGGAGCGCAAGGCACAGGAGAAGGCTGCGCGGCAGCGGGACAAGCTCCGGCGGCGCGAGCAGGAGGCCAAGAAAAGCTAGGGGCCGGCAGGGTGCGCGGCACTGGGCACGGCAGCCCGGCTCGGCGGGCACAGGCCTCACCAGGGAGGCTGGGGCTGCACCAGGCTTGGGCTGGCCTGGCCCCACACTCGAGGGGCACATGCCCCCTCCCCGCCTGGACCGAGTCCCCAGGAGGGAGACCCCAGGGAGAGGGCCCCTGAAATAAACCCGATTTCCAGGACTTGCTTGGCACAGAGTTCCTGGGGGAGGCAGGTGAAGGGAAGAGGCAGAGAGGCCCAGGCTGAAGCAAGCGCAGGTGCCCTTGGGTCTGGCTGACCCTCTGCCTCTGACCAGGGTGCTGCTGGGCTGGAAACGAGCTACGGCGCTTGCCTGCCTGTCCCTTAGGGGTCTTGTGACAGGCCAGGCTCTGAGAAGGCTGGGCATCTTGGCAGGGGTAGGTGACAGAGCTGTCTCCCTCTGAGGTGGCTGTGGGGGCAGCGAGTCACACTCAGGGTAGACTTCCACCCAGCACCTCCATGCGACAGTAGAGAGCAGCATGGGGACACACTGCCTCTGTGGGCTGCCAGAGGGGGACAGGAGGCTGACACGCCCTCCCCTGTCCAGCAGGCGCCTGTGGGTGCAATGGCACCCACACACACATGCCCTCCAGGAAGGGCTGTTCAGGACAGGATCTTTAACCCACTCTTCAAGCCAGATCCCACTTCTCCTGCTCCCTCAGAGTGCCCCTGAGCCCTCTCTGGGAACACAGCAAACATGGGGGCTGGTGGGGACAGAAGGGCCCCTCCCCACCAATGCCTGGGTGGGGCTGAGCCTTATCCCAGCCAGTAGAAGCCAAACCTGGGGTGTTGCCCAGGAGCTGCTGGATTGGAGGGGTTCATTAGCTGTTCCCTGGCCACCTGCCCTGGCCACTGTTGTGCAGGCTCTGGTTCACTAGCAGGGGGTAGAATTTACTAGCAGCCTAGAGGTGGCATTGGTCCTTTTTTAGGAGATGACCAGAGACAGCCCAGGACTGTGCTGACCAGTTGCTAGCTCCACTTGCAGGGACACTGGTCAGTCACTGGTGGGGCCCAGTGGCTTCTGGTGGGAACTTTCTCCACGCCTCCCATCTGGACAGAACCAGTGCATGCTGACATCCTTGTTCCTGCCCGGGGCTGTGGCTTAGGGCCAGGCCTCATCCCTGAGACCAGCTCTTTCTTCCCCTGGGCCACTTGTGCTAGGAGAGGGACTTCAGAGGGACACTAGATATGGAGCACTGGCACCACTGGGCCTGGCAGAGGGGCTGAGGGGGAGATTGGAAGGTACTTGTACCCTTGGAGCCGTCAGGAGCCATAGTAGGTGCCCACCTGCATGTGGGGGGAAGTGGTTCTCAGTTTCTCAATAAACACTTACGATGTGCCAGTGGCCTTTCTGTCTGCCCCAGCTGGGGGTTCTGGTGTGAACAAAAGAGGGCTCTGAATGTGGTGGGGCAACAGGCGTGCCCCCCGGTGTGAGGCTGTCAGGCGTCCTGAGTGTGTGGCTCTGCCTGGTGCTATGACCATGGTGCATGGCGGGCTGATGTCCCAAGTGCACCTTGCGTTGGTCACAGGCCCTGCAGGCTGCTTGCATGCATGCGTCGACCCCCCTCGCTCCCCCAGCAATGCAGCCAGGCCATGGTCTTATTCAATCTTCTCTTTACTGTGGATGTCACTGTCACAGCCACTGGGAGGAGCACACAGCTTTAGCCTCCTGTGTTCTTGGGGGGTTGACACCCAGGGTTATAAAACTAGCTATGTACAGAGAACATCCCAGGGAGGAAGCCACCAGGCCCAGGATCAGGCATGTGGGCACTGGGGTCTGGGGCTCAGGCAGGACAGGGTGGGTGTGTCACAGCAGGGTGGGCTGTGCATGTGCAGACATGCTGGGCAAGGGCATGGGAGGCAGGGCCACCATGGCCAAGGTCGTCTGAGGGTCCTTGGCCGGGCAGGTGGCCTTGGGCTTCTTGGGTTCCTCCCCTTTAGGGTGAGCCTTGGCGAGAGCTGTGCCCATCCCACCTTGATCTTAATGCCCAGAGTGGAGGAGAAACTCCAAGACCAGGTCCCTGACCCAGGGCCAAGAATGCACCCTCTTTCCAACTCCCTCCCAGGTCTGGGGCACCTGGACCCTTCCTGACACTGACAATGGTCAGGCAGTGTGCCCACTGGTGGGTAATAAGGCAAGCAGGGCATCCACTTAGAAGACTAGGGCTGTGGTGGGCAGTGAGGGGGACCCAGGATCCCTGGCAGGAGAGTGACTGCCACGGGCCAGGGCATCTGGGGCATCCTATCAGGGTGCAGCCATGAACCCCGGCCCTCAGGCATCACCCACGAAGACTGGACCCCAGGGAGACCACCTAGGCATCTCCATGGAGACAGATTGGCACTTAGGAACCACCACAGACCAGTCACCACAGTGACTTCCACAGAGACAGAACCTGGTCATCAAGAAGACACCCCCACCTCCGCCTCCGGAGGAAGGGGTGGGGAGGGTCCCCGTGGTGGCCGGACCCACAGACAGCAGTCTGTCCTCTTGTGTGTGGGCGCACGTGGCCCCTAGCTGGCCCGGTACGTGGACGTGTTCTTGGGCTCTGTGCTAGGTACGCACCAGTCACCGGCCTCCTGGATAGTCTGGTAGTGGCGCCAGGCAGACTTGTTGTAGACAGGCAGGCGCTCAACCGAGTCCGTGGACAGGGCCTGAGGGCGGCAGAGTCAGCAATCCTTGACTGGTGGCTGTGTGCTCATCAAACGTCCCCTTTCCCAGTATCCCACCCCAGGTCAGAGTTGGCTCAGCCTCCAGACGCTGGCTGCAACCCACAACAGTGTCTGTCCTTTTTGTGCCCTGCTCCTGCCTACTCAAGAAGCGCCCCCTTTGGGGGTCAGGGAGGGAGAGGAGGAGGCCAGACCCTGTGAACCTGATCCAGATCGCCATGCCACTGGCCCCTCAGGCTTTCCCTTGGGGCTGAACGACAAAATCTCCAAGCTCCCCTCCCTGCCTGGTCTAACAGGACTCCCCGGAACTTTCTGGCATGCTGGCATGACTGGGGATTGTGTGTCTAGCAACTCTGATGTTCTGATTTTGAGCCTGGACCCCGGAAAGGGTGGTGGGAAGGACAGGCAACCTAAAAGGGCACAATCCACCAGCACCCCTTCTCCAGCAGGCCTCACCTTGAGATAGATGACGGCATCCGTCCCAAAGCCCTCCATGGAGAAGAGCTGCAGGTCCCCCTGGAAGTACTTAGCATAGAGGCGGGAAATGGGCAGTCCGTAACCGAAGCCAGCCTGTGGGGACAGGGAATGTGAGGGGGTCCGGCGGTCGGTCCCTGGAGGGGCGGAGGGGAGTGGAGGGCTGGGGCTGTGCAGGGGTCCCAGAACTGAGGTGTGGGCGGGGCCGAGTGAGAAGGTAGGGACAGGGCAGGGAGGCTGGACAGAGACGGGGTGGGCCATGGGCTCCTCCAAGCCTCCGTTTCCCAAGCCTGGTCCTGCCTACTGCTCACAGGGAGACATCAGCAAGTTGGACACCACCACAGGAAAGCCTACAACTGCAGAGGACAGCAGGCACAGGCAGAACAGAGAGGACAGGAAGGGTCGAGGAAAGGCAACAGGAGGGCAGACACACAGATGCTGGGCAGGCAGGCGGCCATGTGCAGGCAGGGGCAGGATGGGGCGGACAGGAGGCCAGGATGAAGAGGTGGTAGCGAGAGGATCCAGAGGGGCCAGGACAAGGCGTCTCACCAACGGGGTGCCCCCAGTGCCGGGCTGTGGGGTGGGAGCCGTGGAGTACATGTAGCTGAAGAGGCGCTCAATCTTCCTTAAAGGGACGCCCCCACCTCGGTCACTCATCTGGGGGGCAGGGGACACGTCAGGGCCCCACCAGAGCCCCTTGCCCAGCCCATCATTTTCTCCATCCGGTGGTCAAAGGTCACATACTTTGATGGACAGATCTTCCTCGCCCAAGGCCACCATGACCTTGATAGGGGGGAGAATGAGGCTGGACTCGTGGCTCTCTACAGTGGCCCGCATGGCATTCTGGGAGGGAATGAGGAGGGACAGGCTGAGAAAGGCCAGCCCTAACGGTGGCCCCGAGACAGGCTGATCCCGGCCTCCACTCCCAGGGCCAGCCCGGTCTCCTCACCTTGAAGAGTTCGAAGAGCATGTGGTAGAGGTGGGAGGGGACGTAGACCATGTGAATGGGCTGGGTGGCATTGCCGGCTGCAGGATTCAAGACCAAAGGTCAGGAAACTGGAGTGGTGCCCACCGGCTTCCCCAGGGTCACCCGTTCTCCCTCCGTTCTCTTCAATGACACCCCCCACTCCCGTCACAGCCGTATCTGGCGCGTGGCTCCCCAGCTAGAGATGGAATCCTCAGCCTCCCTTGAGCTGGGCCACGGTGACTGATGTTTAACATGTCTACCTCTGGCCCCCCGAGAGCCTGGAGGTTCAGGGCCTGCTGTGGCCACTCACGCCATCACCCCGGGGGCTGGATGCAGGGAAACCAACCTTCATTAAGGGCCTGTGACTGGGCTCTGGGAAGACAGCCAAACTGACACCCTGCCTCGCACACGGCTGCCCTGCTCTGTCCCCTTCTCCTGTGCTGCCTTCTGTCATCAGGTCTTAAAATGATCTTGTTTGTTTGCCTGTTCCTGGTTAAAGACCCCCTTCTCCAACCTTCCCAGCACCAGGAATGTAACCCTTGAAGAGGACCAGGACCTGGCCAGTCTTATTTACAATAAATGTTTACTCGCTCTTTAATACGCAGGTGCCCGATAAGTTAAGGATGTTCTTTTATCTTTTTTTTTTTTTTTTTTTTTTTTTTTGAGGCAAGGTCTCAGGATGTAGCCTGGGCTGGCCTTGAACTCTCAGCAATCTTCCTGCCTCAGCCTCCTGAGTGCTGGGATTACAGGTGTGCACCACCACACCTGTCTTGCCCAATGAGCTAATAAGCGCTGTAGGTCAGGAGCTCCCCAATCTAGAAAGCCACCCACACTGGGCCCCATCTCACTCGGTCTCTCGCGTCCCAGCCCTCCCCAGACAGTCACACAGGCCAAGCCAGCTGCTCACCATTGACTTCCTGGATCTCCAGGTCGGGTGAGGCCATGTAGTACTTGTCACACAGGAGCTTGGCCATGTCGTAGGCATCTGAGAGGAGACGGGGGCCATTCCGGGCACAGGGAGGGGCGCTTACTCAGCACTGGCACTGGCTATGCCAACATCCCATCCCATGGGATCGTAGCCCACTGCTGGGGTGGGTCACCCTCTGGCCAGGGAAGCTGGGGCCCCTCTTCAGGGCAGAGCTGGGAAGGAAGCTCACCTTTCACCACCTCCGACACGTTGCAGTTGGGGTCGATGCTGCCGATGTGTTTGGGGTGGGCTGGATTGGTGCTGCCGTCAAAGATGAGGGCTGCGGGAAGAACGCGGTGCTGCTGGCTGAGCCACAGCGGTCCCCGCACCCTTTTCCCAGGCTGTCCCACTTTCACCTGCACCCTAAGTGCCCATCCTAACGAGGCGTGGCCTTCACTCCTGCTGGGCATCCCTGGCTCAGGCTCTCCAGGGCCCCTGCAGGCCTGAGTGTGCTGTTTTTTAGGTTCAGTTCGGTTTGGTTTGGTTTGGTTTGATACTGCAGAATAAACCCAGGGCCTTTACAATAAGCTACACCCCAGACCTTTTTTATTTTTAGTTCTGAGACAGGATCTCACTAAGTCACTGAATTGTCCAGGCTGGGCTCGATCTTTGGATCCTCCCACCTAAACCACCCAGAGTAGGATTATACTCCCACCTCTGCCCCCAGAGTGCTAGGATTACAGGTATGCACAGTTTTAGCACTCTTAAAAACTTCTATTACATTCCAAATGTTTGTTATTTAAAGTTTCTTTTTCCAAGAGGATTCTCTGTGATTGCTGACAAATCACAGCCATCCAAAGTTGGGGGGCGTGCAAGAGGCCAGGACGAAGAGGCGGTAGGAAGAGGACCCAGAGGGGCCAGGACAAAGCGTCTCATCAGCGGGGTGCCCCTGCTCAGGTAACTCCAAAAGACACATGGAGGTCGCCACTCTTGTCTCGGGAGCCCATGACCCAGACCCTGCGCACAACCCCCCACGGCTCACTGTGCTGGTTGATGAGCATGCGGATGGAGATGCGGCTGAGGTAGAAGCGGTCCAGGAAGTACTGGATGTTCTGGTTTGAGACAGGGTCATCGCCGTAGGTGTCCTTGTACTCCAGCACGCCCTGGGCCATGGTGGGCACCACGTCGTTGTGGCGGTTCCGGATGGTGACCAGGGCATCAGTGAACCTGCAGGGACGGCAGACATTCACTCTGCCCAGCTCCAGCCCTGACTCTTCAATTTCCCTACAAGGGATGGAACCCAGGGCCCCAGGGCTGTTGCCTTCCCACCCGGCCAGAGCCCCACTCACTGATTCAGGGTGCGGTGGTCCTCGGGGTCCTTGTCCAGGAACTCCATGATGTCCAGCAAACTCTGCACATACCTGGGTGGGGGGCAGGGCAGCCTCAGGTGTTGCTGGGTGACAACCCATCGCCCCTTGCTGGATGTTGCTGTTCTGTTCCCGCCATGGGTACCATGTGGAACTCGCCCTGGTGACAGCTCCGGCATGTCCTCCCCCAGCCATGTCATCTGCACCAAGTCGCCCTGGCAACCCGGCAAGCTATGCAAGGAAACCTACAAGTTGCTGGGCCCTGTTAGCCCCTTTGCTTCAGAATCCTAATCGAAGGCTCAGGAGGGGCCCGGAGTTCTGGAGACCGTGGCCTGGACCAGAGAGAGGAGTCTAGCCGACAGTGTGGCCTGCATCCATTTATGCTGTTCCTCAGCCTGGAACACCCTTCCCTCTCTTGCTAAGGCAGGGAGAAGAGAGTGAAAGAACTAGCTTGGAGTGGCTCTGCCCGGTCTCAGTCCTGGCTCTTCCAGTCAACCTGTGTGGCCCTGGTCAGTCACGGAGCCTCTCTGGGTTCTGTTCTGTGCTCCCTGCCCCCACCGACCTCCATGGTAACGCTGTAAGGCGAGGGGCGCCGCACCACGCAGCTTCCAGAGGACAACGTCAGCGTGAAGCATGGGGGTTCTCTCACCACACCTGACAGGACTCCAAATCCCGTGCCCCCTAAGCACCAAGCTCCTGGGAGTCCTGAAGGATGGGGGATGTGGGAGAGAATGACAGACTGTTCGATGTGGGCACAGGCAGGGACACAGAGGGCACAGGACCCAGGGCCAGCGGGGAGGAAGGGGTCAGGGTAGGGATGCCGGGCTGTTCCCTGCCCATGCTGGCCTGTGGTGGGGCAGGCAGGTCAGACTTCTGGAGCCCAGAGGGCTGGCCAGTGAACCTCCAAGGGCAGAAATGAGGCCCAGTCCCATGGCCACTGACATGCAGCACAGAGTGCCAGGATGGGCTGACAGCGGGCAGTGCCACCAGTACAGGGGTTAGGAGGTGGCAGCTGCAGGCCTCCGTGTCCTGGACTGCAGAGTGTGGAAGCCCTGCCCACCACTCACAGGCAAGGCCTTAAGGAAATGGCCCACATGTGCCCCTGGGACAGACAGGAGAACTTGAGGGGGATCTTCCCAGAAGGACCTTGCCCCTGCACTGAGGACCCCAGCAGCCTGGGACTGTGGATGCTACCTCAGGCCACACCCAGGGACCTACAGAGAAAAACACCAGGAATGAAGCCATGCTGGCTCCTCGGCCACCACTATGCCAGAGTCAGGGAAAAAGCAGCCCAGACAGAGTACATAGCAGGGGCCAATCCAACGCAGGGAGGCCTCAGCTCCTCAGGGAGTTCTGAGCTTCTAACGGCTCAATGTGACTCAGAGGCCCCGGCAAGACCTCCGCTCACCAGTCCAAGCCTTGGTCTTAAGAGGGCAGGAAGAAGAATGCGGGGGACAGGGAGGGAGGGGTGCCGGGAATGAGCTGAGGGGGTAGAGGCACTGGAGGCCTGTGAGGGAGCAGAAGGGAGCTGAGCATGTGGGCGTGAGCGCGCACAGGTCCACAAATATGCAGCATGCCACCTGCGAGTGTGCATAAGTGTGTACGCCAGTGCCCACAGATATTGGGACAGGGCAGAGCGGGGCGAGAGGAGGCTGGCTGTGCAGCTTGGGGTTCAGGCAGGCTGTGTCCTGGAGGCCAGTGGCTGCTGTGCTCCCCAACTGCAAAGTGGGACTCCCAGCAGGAAGTCTTTGGTGGGACAGACCAGGTGTAGACAGAGGAGATGACATGAGGACGTGCTCACCCCGCTGTCCCCTCCTGTGTGACTGTTCCCGAGTGCCAGGAAGCTGAGGGACTCCAAGAGCTGGGCCCTGGCAGGAGTGGCCCTGGGCCTTCCATCTGTTCTGCCAGGAAAGGACTGGTTGGGGCCCTCGGTGGGTGTGGGGTTCTCCACAGGCGGAAGGGGTCCACACACATTGTTGACAGGCAGGGAGGCTGGCGAGAATGTGCCGGCCACAGCACCCCCCGTCCTGTCACCCACCCCCTCCTCCAGGCCCCACAGTCTGCTGGTGGCAGGGGTGACTCAGTCACCTGATGGCCGCCTGAAAGTGCGTCCTGCCGTTTCTCGGGCTGGTCTTGTTCCCAGCATGGAGCCAGGGTCCCCTGTGCTCCACACCCCTGGCATTTCTGTAAATAAACCCTACTTTCCCACAGACTCAGACTCATGTGGGAACTCGCAAGTGTCTCTGTCCCATGGCATAGCCCTCTGCCTGCCCCTTCCAGCACACAGCCTACAGATCCAACAGCCTGGGTTCGAATCCCAGCTCTGCTACCTACTTCTTCAGCGTGAGATTCTCCACCTCCTAACTCAGCTTCTCACCTGCCAAGTGGGGGTCAGAGGCCAGGCCCACAACAGAAGGCTGTGCTGAGAACAGCCTGAATAGCTCCCGGCACACAGCACGTCCTCGGGTCACCCTCGGGTCACTTATTCTCGTGCTGCCTCAGAAACCTCTACCACGATGACATCACCTTGGGCCTGGAGATGCCGCTGCCCAGAAGCCCAGGAACTTCGTTGGGTTGATAGCCCTGAACACTTTTCACATCTAGCAATGGCATCTGACCTTGGAAACCACAGAGGTCCCATTTCACAGATGAGGAACCTGAGGCCCAGAGACAGCCAAGTGTTTGCTGAGGACCAAGTATCTAGCAAGAACACCGTAACATGCTGATGGGAAGCCGAGGGTTCCCCCCACCTGCCTGTCGCCTCCAAATAATGGTCCTGCCAGCGGAAATGGTGCATCAGGTCTACTTGGAACCAGGAATTCTTTGCTGATGGTGCGTCTGCCCAGAACCTGTCCTCGCCGAGAACCTTCTTAGTGATTAGCTGAGCTATGTACACTCAGGCTAGTGGCTTCTGAGTTGCCTCCTCATCTCTCGCAGACCCTGCCCTCCTTCACCACCTGCACCATCCAGTCTTCTCAGAGAAAGTGCTCTGTACTCTTACAGGCAACCACCTGCCCCTTCAGGAAGTCCCTCCTGCCTCCCACCACAGTCTCTCTTGCTGCAGCTGATGCCTATGGCTCTCAAAACTCAAAGCAAGTCGTGATTGCTTCAGCACATGGACAGGCCCCCGGCTGCTCTGAATACCCGAGGAAGTGCTCCTGCTCACCCAGCAGCACTCACTCCTGCTGCGGCTTTCCCAGGCTTTAACCCTCACAGGCATCACTGGTTCCAGGGAAGTGGCTCTGCAGGCCTCCTGGGGAAGTTAGCGGCAGTCCAGGGGCCCCTGGCCTTGCGCTTTATCCCCAGCTGTCCCAGGGGCACTGTGGCCAGGAAGGAGGCTCAGAAGCCCTGTCCTGGAGTCAGGCACCAGCTAGACTGGCAGCCAGCACAGTGAGCTGCACACAGCCGGGAGAACAGATGGTACCTTCTGCTCCCTCCCACTACTCCGCCACCCCATGGTGGGACCTGCCGGTTGGCTCAGAGGTCCTGGGCACAGCGAGGGGTGATCCAGTCAGCCACTTCCATGGCCGGCCCCACAGCACAGCCATTGTCCACAGAGCAAGTCCCCAGATGGGCTGCCAGGTCCTTCTCTCCGTTCCTGGCACCTCTGGTGCCCATTTCAACTTTTCTACAACTGATCTGACCAGTATTCACTGTACACTTACTGCATATCTGGCCATGTGCCTGCAAGGCCCTCCCTTACTGCAGTGATTTCCTTAGAGTAAGTCAGGTGCATGCACAGAAGGGTGCTGGGGGGAGGGCACCAGTGAAATAAAACCTCAGCAGGTTTATGAGGGAGGGGACTGACTGCTGCTTCCTTTTTCTGCTTCTTTTTTTTCTACAGGGGGATTGAATCCAGGGTCTTCATGCTGAGCCACCTCCCCGACCCTTTTTATTTTTTATTGTGAGTCAAGGTCTTACTCAGCTGCTAAACTGCCCAGGCTGAGCTGGCACTTGCCATCCTCCTGCCTCAGCTTCCCAGAGTGCTTGCCCCGCTCCATCTATGTTTTCGTGTTTTCCAAGTGTCAAAATGAACATATTATGCGTCTACAGTGAGCAGGTGTGTGTGGGGGAAGCAGTCCATGTTACCTCGGTAACCCGACTGTTCATTTAAATAAATCAACTGTCCAGGTTGCACTTCGCTCGCCCTGTCTTGGCTGCAGTTTCCTTTCCCTGCAACTCGTGGGTTCCTCAGGGTAGTCATTGCCGTTGCCTTAGACACTGTGTGGTGTTGGGCTCACAGGGGCACATGTGCTCCTGAGTCTGCGATGAAGCCAGTCATCCACACAGCAAGTCCTGAGAACAGGACTCTGCAAGGGGCCACCAAAGCCGTTGATGATCCGCCAGACAAACGGCCAGGGACGGGGCGCTCCTTGTTTACGCTCCATGTGACAGGCCACTGGCTGACGGTGCCCATTGCTTAAGCCCAGGAGAGAGCTGAGTGAACTTTCCCAAGATTCCCCGCTCCAGAAGCAGCTACCAGCAATAAACGCGTGGTCTTTGCCCTCCAGAGTGTTTTGGGGAGGGACTGTGTCACCCCAGGTCTAAGTGAGTGTTTCCAATATCCAAAACAGTGAGGCATGTAATCCGAATGATATCCTTTGTTCTAAGATTCCCTTCTTTGCATTTTTGCTTCCCGAAAAGCTACCTTATATAAAAACTGCCTGACAGGCCCAGGGCTGGGGCCACTGCTGACATTAGCCTGCCTTGGGGTTTTGGCTGTGAAATCTGACTGCCTGGGTGGGTCCTGCATTCCTAGAGAAAGGAGGGTGGTAAGTCGAGGACTGTCTCACAGACACAGGGGCCTAAAGGCTTGGCCTACGCCCCTGCTCTGGCCTGGATCCCTGTGTGTCCCGGGGCAACTCCCCAGCTTCTCGGAGGTGCCCATCCTTGCTGGGGGCATGGAGACCCGACCCCAGCCCAGGGACAGGCGGTGGAGGGTCTCACCAGCTCTGTACCAGCTGCACTGAGGGCGTGCTGAGCACCCGGTCGGGAAGCAGGTTAATCTCTTTCATGATGTTGGCCAGCCGCACAGGCAGCTCCTGCCGGAGGAAGGTGAAGGACGTCTTCTCGCAGGCATTGCTGGACCCTGGAGGCAGGATGGAAGGGTGAGCCCACAGCCGGGAACGACAGGCACCAGAGACATTTCTTTCCTCCCTCCCAACAGTACTTGTGCTGCGGCTGAGCCAGGGGCTGGGGTATTTGGGAATGCCATTCTGCTGGGGCTGAGCCCTAGCTGGGGGCACTATGCCTAGACTCCCACAGCTCAGGGACCCATCGTTGTCCCTGTCCCAGGCCATCTTAACAGGCTGGCGAGGGGATGGGAGCCCACTGTAGAGCAGTCCGTGTATCAGTGCTCATGTGGGGCAGATGGGGACCTCAGTCAGCAGTCAAGGTGAAGAGGGAGAGGGCTGGTAATGCCCCAGCCCAGAGGCAGACCTGGGTCTGTCTAGGCTCTGCTTCCAGCTCTGTCACCCAGGGCACATCGTCATTTTTTGAAAGCCTCTGTTTCCCTCTCACTGTACAAACAGACTGTACCCCGCACAGCTGTGACAGTTCTGTAACTAGGATGCCGTACGGGGGTGAGACAGGCCCAGGAGACTTTCCTGCATGGGCAAACCTCAAGATTCAAACAAGGGAGGGGACAGGAAGACACAGGTGCCATTTACCTTGGCTGCCACTTCCCTGCCACCTACAGTCAGGGGCGCAGCTGTAACCTAAGCCAGCCACTGTCAGGTCAACTCCTGAGAGACCTGGGCCCCCCTCTGAATCCCTAGCTGACACCATGGAAATACCCTATTGAAAGAGATACCCAAACGAGTCTGTATCAGCTGCCACATTGGTATCACGCTCCTCCTGCCCCTGAACCACCTGGAGAGTGGGCAATCAGGACCCCAGGGACCCAGGGGTAGCCAAGGAAGGGTACAAGCGGCCTGACCACCTCATGGTGGCCTGGGCTTCTGCCCAGCTGGACACCAGCTGCCAGGCTGGAATAGATTTGATCTTCAAGTGTCCTTGCCCACTAGGGAGCTGGGGTGGGTGGAGGAACATAGGGGCGCTGGCTCCAGGCAGCAGCTTCCTCTGGAACAGACCCATTTCCCAGCTGCCTGGGGTTTTCTCTCCTGCTCTGCCCAGGAGGGTCTGCCTCTCAGGTCCTACCCAGGTCTCCTGCCAGATGGCTGCACCTCCCAGCGCCACCTCGTCCCTCCCACCTACGGCCCCGTAGTAGCCCCCCTATTTTCTCACTGTCCCCATTCTTAAGACTCTCCAGGACAACCCTCATTAGCTTTTTATGACTGGATGGGGTCCAACTGCCCTCCTGTCCTGACATCACAGCCTCGCTGCCCTTTACCCTCCAAGACCCCGGGAGGTCAACCCACGCCTCCTGCTCAGCGCCCCTTCCCTTTAGCAACCCAGGGGACAAACCGCCCCCTCAACACTTACAGGACTTGGCGAGGCCCGCCTGCCTGTTAACCCCTTCCGGACTGTTCTCTTGCCTTCCCTGCCACTCAGGGCCTCTCCCCGGGTTGACGCCCCTCCTTCCTGAGACCCTTCTTTTGCGACCCCCCCAACCTCTCCATACCAAAGTCCAAAAACTGCTTCATAGACAGGGGGGACGGGGAGAACTTGCTGAAGTGCTCGATGTACTTGGGCGCCCCTGCCAGGGACGCATTCTTCAACAGCGCCCAGACCCAGCGCATGGCGTCGGCGTCCGCGGCTCGGCTGCTGTCCTGCTGCGGGTAGCGCTGGAGCCCCGCTCGGCCCACTCCAGCCCGGCTACCCGGTCTGGCCGCCCCCTCCCCACCCGGCCTTCGCGACCCATCCGACGCCCAGCCAATCTGACCGTCACGACGCCCCAGCCGGGCCAATGGCCGCGCACAAACAACTCCCGCAGAACCAATAGGCGGGCGCCCCGGCACGTGGCTTCCCTCCAGCCCCGCCTACTTAACCCCGTCCTCGCTGGCACCGGCCTGTTTTCGGAGGCAAAGTCTAAGCCACTCAATCCCCCCCAGCCTTGGGGGCGGAGGCAAACCCCGGGTTAACCCCTTCCTCCCCAGAGAAGGCAGGCATTTTGCTTTGTGTAACACCCCGCTTTTCCCTACCGCTTGTGTGCTTCACCCGCTGGCTCCTTGTAACATTTCTTCCCTGACCCGTCCGGGTAGCTTTCACCGAATCCCCTTTTCCTCCCAAAGGTCTCGGGTCCACCTGTCCTGACTTCTCCCTCTGTCCCTTACGGGGTGTTGTGGCTTCCCAGTCCGGATGACTGACCCAGACTGAATACTTGCCAAATTCGGAACCAGAATGCAAGCCCGTACCGATCTGTTCTATGTACATACAACCCACTCGCTTCCAGGGAGGTTCAAGCGGCTCCGGAAAAGGTGGCGTTTTGCTTTTTTCGAGTGAAAAACAAAGAGTCAAACCCTTCGCGGCCAGCAGTGGTGGAGGCAGCTGCTACAGTCAGTGCTAATTTTGGAAATACTGTCATTTTTATTATTATCTAGTGCATTTGATTAAACATAATTAATGGTATCTTGGTCGAACACCTCAGAAAGCAACCTTCTCCGCCTCCCGCTTCTTTAGCGCGAGGGAGGGGTGCGGAGTTCGGGGAGTCCCCTCCCCCAGCAGCTCCGCCCCTTCTTGGGAGATGTCGCGCGCCCTCTTGTGGTAAAGTGCGGTGTATCCCAGCCTCGGCGTGGAGCCCGCCTCACAGCTTTTGACCCACTCTTGGCAAGCCCCTAGTGTGTGCTAGCCTTTGTGCTGAGATGAGGCGACAGATAAGGTCAGGACACAGCCTCTCCCTCAATCACTTCATTTCTCAGTTTGCGAGATGCCTGCATAAGTAAATAAGTTATAACAATGCGATTGTAGCCAACACAGCCAGGCTTCAGATTTGTAGAAGGACTCCTAGCAGAAGGAATAATCGTCCAGGTGCCAGGCGCTGTGTCCATGCCTCGTCTCATTTAATTCTTAAGACAGTTCCATTGTACTATTATTAACCCCACTTTATGAACGGGAAGCCCGAGACTCGCTCAGCATTCTCAACTGCAGGTCTGACCTGTTGCTTCCCTGCACTCCTCCCTGGAGCTCTCCCAGGTGTCCCTGAGGTGCTTTGGCCTCATTCTTCAGACTCTGCTCAACTTCCAGCCCCACCTACCTGCTGCTGGACCCCATTTCTAATCTCCAAACCACTGCAAACGCCATCTTTTCTATCTGGTTGGGTCTTTCTTGTGAATGTTACCTCTCTGTCACGACTCAGCCTTTGGCTATGATCCAGTGAATTCTTCAGATCTTAGCCTCTTAGTCAGCCTTAGGTCCCTGATGTTAACAAGGTGTGAGTGCTCACTGCACTCGCTGACATTTGCTTGCCAACTGCTTTGTCTCCCCGCTGAACTCTGTGTTCCAGGGAGGCACGGACTGTGTCTTCCTCGCCGCTTTCTCTCCAGCACCGGGCACAGTGCCTGGCACGTAGTAAGGAGGACAGGGTGAGACAAGGATTGGTGTTGTCAGGGAGACACGCCCCAGAGATACGGAGAAGACCCCAAATCTTGATGGGCTAGCGATTAGGAGGCGAGTGGGTGACCTCAGTAAAGGTAGTTTTCAAGTGCCGGGTGGAGCACATGAGACATTATATACAAAAACGTAAGTTCTCTAAATAGCAACTAATATTATTACTGTCAACACTAAAGTAGCAAGGAAAAGGCCATGACTGTGAGGCTGGTGCTAGCACAGAGCAGATTGCCTGTGACCCTCACCTGACAGCTGCCTTCCATGAAGTGAGCTGTGCTTGGATAAAAGTCCCTTGTCTGCAGAATTTGCTGCCTGGTGCATGTGGGGGGCAGCCGCCACTGCTGGTTAGGTGAGCTGACAAAAACTCAATCCCCAAATGTCCCACTCTGTGCACAGCGTGGGTTGGTGGGGGGGGAATCTCTCCAAGACACAGAGCTTTTCTCAGTACAAGCTAGGAATCAGAGTCAGGGGAAGGGAAATTGAGTAAGCTTCCCATCAGGAAAAAAATGCTTCAGCCCAAAAGTGAGTCACTCCCCACTCAATCTCATTGGTCAGAATTAGTCACATGGCCTCATCCAACAGGGAAGACCCGGAAGTGCCCATTGTCACCAGTTCTCAGAAGGGGAAGAATTGCCTTAACAGGGATGTGGAAGTGCTGCTCCTCCAAGGAGCTCGGGCAGTGTAGCAGGGCAGCATCCTGTTGTGGTGGGCATTGTGGCTCTCTGTCACTTACATTTCTTTCATGTCCGAGTAGCACTAATCCTGTAAATGACTTATTCACAAGCGTGTGTGTGTGTGGCACGCATGCACCAGCAAGCCGCTGCCAGTGCTGAGGCTGGTAGCTCCCAGGTAGATACGTGGAGTTCCCAGGAAGCATGGCTGCATGGCCTATGGAAGTAGGTGAATCTGAGATCTGGCTGTTTAGCTGGGCAGTTATTTCAGTCATCAGTGAAATCTGGCTAGAGGTCACAGGCTTGGGGAAAATTCCTTTCTGCCTCCATGGTGCTGGGGACTGAAGCCAGGGCCCTTGTCCACGCTGGGCAAGTGCTGTACTACTGAGCTACACCCCCAGCCCAGCCTTGGGAAAAACTAATAGGAGGACCTATACCACAATTTAGGACAACAAAATCAGGCTGGAGGGGGGGCCCTGCTCCATCCCCAAGGCCCGTGTGGAGGAGATAGTCTTGGCACAGAAGGGGATGCTGATCAGGACCCCTAGGAAGTACAGGGTGCAAAGGGGGTGCTTATTCGAAACAATGCAGTCACCTGCACTCAGTACCCACACACTTCTGGGGAGTTTCCAGGAGAGTGGAGCACCCTGTCACCTTCTGATGCCCCCATCCAGTGCCCAGAGGTGGTGGTGGGAACAAAGGCAGAAAAGCAAGTCCTCACATGAACTCAGCCCTTGGCTGAGGGCTCTGTCTCTGTCCTCGGACCCAGGCTCCAAACTGGCCAGGACTATGTGAGGCCACAGTAGATTGCACCCAGTGAGGACTCTTCCTGCACCTTAACAGTAAGCTCTCATCTATGTGCCTGTGACCAAGAGCAGGGGCTGGTGTCACCCCTAAGCCTTGGAGACCCTGGCGCCAGGCTTTGTTGGCCAGGGCTTTGCTGGGTGACGTCATCATCCCCCATTCAGATGAAGCTGGGGCTGCCAAGGGCTGGGCACCATGGGCAGAGGCAGGTGCACAAACTGGGAACGATTTATTGTTTGTCGTAAGAAGCCTGTATACAAAGAAGGCACGGGGGGGGGGCATGGGAGCCCCCTGCTACAGTACCGTGGGTGGGAGGGGCAGCCAGAGGAGGTACTGGGGACCAGCCTCAACGGCTACGGGCCTCGGACACAGCCCATGCGGGAGGGGCAGCCAGGGTGGCTCTGAAAGGCAACAACAGCCAAGAACATCACCTCTAGGCTCCATTCCATGGTCAGTGGGGACAGAGGGGGCCTGGCCAGCTGGGGACAGGGCTCTGTCCCTGTCCTACATTCAAGTGTCACTCCGTCTGACATCTTGTGGGGCCTCTCCAGGCACTTCTGAGGCTGGGGGGGAGGGCTAGGTGAGAACTGGTATCTCCTCATCCTGCAGTGTCCGCCTGACCCAGAGCTTGTCCCTTGCCCTCCAGAGGCTTCCACTGCGCTCCCAGGCAGTCCGAGTGGCCATCTGCGCCGTCCATTGTCTCTCTGTCCCTTTGGGCTGTGTTCTGTGATAGTTTGGTCCATGGCCCAGGAGAAAGGTATCAGAGAGTCACGGAAGGAAGCCTTTCCGGGACCTGCTTTCCGGCTTATTCGTTCTCTGGTCACGTAAATGCCCCCTGGGCAGTCCTTGGCCAGACCCCAGCTGCACCGTGTAGGGGCAGGAGCCGTTGCTCCCTGTCAGTAGTTTATTCTCTGCAGCAAAGTCGGTCCAATGATTATGGCTCAGGGTGGACCCAGTGAGAGAGGGGAAGTGTCACCACGCAGGGAGCCTTTTCCTTCTGCTTTGGCAGAGCCTCTTGGTTTGGCACACGCAGAGGCTGGCACAAGGTGCGTTCGTGCACCATCCGTGTTGCACAAGCACAAGCCAGGAGCAGTGAGACCCCGTGCACCTAGACTCGGGGAACAGTGTGCTGGCTCGGCAAGTCCTGCAGGGAGATGGCCAGCGGCAGCGCCCCCTGCGGGCTGTCAGAGGCATAACTTAAGGATAAATAGGAAGAGGGGACGTCGTGGGGAGAGGGCTTGGGATCGGGAGGACATCAGTAGTATCGGTCCCGGGTCTGCCAGCTCGTGACCCAGTGCTTCTTGGTGGGCACAGTGCCCCCTGGAGGTGGGTAGCGCTCTTCCTCCCGGATGCGCACCGCGTGGTACTTGGGCATGATCCGGTAGTAGCGGGCGCGCCTAAAGAAGTCACACTACGGGTGGGGAGAAGAGAACGCACATCAGCACCAGGCTCCAACGGGCCAACGTGCGCCCGGCAGCCCCGTCCCTTGACTCACAAGCGCCCGTCTCTGCACTGAAACAAGCTTCTCCTCGGGCCGGGGGAAGAGGAGCCGAGGAAAGCGGGGAGAGGGGAGGCAGATGGAGGTGAGAGGCGGCCTGGGGCAGCGTGGCAGGGGAGGAGGGCGGTGGGAGCCCGGGATGGGATGGGAGGGGGAGAGCTGGTTACTGGAGGGGGGGTGCTCTGGAGGGGCAGCGCGGGTTCCCCTCCTTTCCTGCGGCGGGGTGCAGGTATGGCATCATTCCGCACAAGCCCCGTGGCCGCAGAGATGGCCCTGGCCTTGGCTGTGAGTTTGTGCTAGTCCCCAGGAAGGGAAATGATCCTGGGAGGGACCTCAGGGCACATCTTGGGGCTCCAGACCCGGGGGACAGAGGGGAAGTCAGACAGTGGCCTGCCCTCGGTGGCGGGCGTGGTGGCGGGGACAGTGAGGGCACAGCCGGCCCCTAAAGGAAGAGGAGCGGACAGGACAGAGTCAGAGGCCCCGCCGGCTGGGGGCGCGTTACCCGGGTGGGCGGGGGCAGGGGCTGCCCCCCTCAGTAGTCGTCGGTCAGCCTCTCTGTCTCTGACGGCTGGCTCTTCATCTCCGCCTTCTGCCGCTTGGCTTCATACAGGGCGCGAGTGCGGGCTCGCTTGAAGAAGCCGCACTGGAGGGAGGAGGTGGGAGGTGCCATCAGGGGCCCTGGGGGGTCCCAGCCAGCAGGACTTGGGGGCCAGGGCTTAGGACTGGGAGCCTGGAGGCCTGGATCCCGGCCTCCGCCTGGGGGTGTGGCCAGATGCCGGGTCTCCTGGGTTCCCCCAATCCAGCTTGCAGCTACCCCCCATTAACCCAGGCAAGGGAGAACTGGAAGCTGGGTGGGGGGCTGTGATGGAAATGAGGACAGGAATGGGAGCCGCAGGGGGAAGGGAGGGTCGGTGAGCAGCGGCTGGTGGGAGCGGGAGTCCCTGAAGGCGGAGCGGGGCGCTCACCTTCCACAGCAAGAGGGTGAGGAGTCCCAGCAGCAGCAGGCCCGCGCCCACGGACACCAGCACCAGCCACAGCTCGATCTCGGCCGGCAGCTCCTCCACCAGGTCTGAGTCGATGTCCACAGAGAACTGGGGGGCACAGAAGCCACGCCGTGTCCTGTGTCTGCCCCCTCTGCCCTACAGCCCTCAAAGGAACCCTTCTATTCCTGTGTACGAGGCCCTGCTGTTTGACCTCCTACCAGTAGGGGGCAGCCGGGGACTGGAAAAAGCCTCGGCCTGCCAGCCTGCTCCCAGCAGGTGTGCGGGTCTTGCTTCTCTGCTACACAGACCTGGCTGCCTGGGCACAGCCTCAGACCTGCTGCTGTGCACAAAATCTGGCTTGGGTACCAGGTCCATCTTGATGGGCTGTGACTTTGGTTATGAATTACATCCCTGAATCTTCATCTAGAGCCCTCTGATAAGGGCACCCAACTGCCTACCTCATACAGAGCAGCATAGCTATGATACAGATCTGGATTTGAGTCTAGCTGTGCTCCTCACTAGCTGTGACCTTGGGCAAGTTACTTCACCACTCTGTTTTTAAAATGTTTGATACAAAGAAAATTAAAGGTTCCCAGGAATTTTACTCTCAACTAACAAGTACCTCCAGGAACTCACTTTTTAATGTGTGTGATCCCTACTGATGGGCCCAGCCTACACCCACTCTCATGCAAGCTGTTGGTTTCTTCCCCCAAGGGGATCATCTCTCCCTGTCAACGGACAGAGCCCAAGCCAACCTCTTCTGAGGACACAGTCATCGCAGGAGATGTGCCACAGCGGGCTGAAGGAGCCTCTCACTGAAAGATATTGTGGGTGTCTCTAGCTCTCCGCCCTTCTCAACAACACTCTAAAATATCCCGGTGTACGTATGTTTGCACACTTGTCTCATTAGCTCCAGGGAACAGGCAATCCTGGGCTCTAGCAAATGAAATGGGTGCTTTAAATTTTAATGGATATGGACAAATTCATCTCCAAGAGGGACCCACTGGCTTATACCCCAGTCAGTGCCGTCTCGTTCCACCTATCAGCACCAGGCGGCACTTCCTTTCATATCCTCCGCTCTGTTTGTTATTTTTTTTTATTTCTTTCTAAGTTAAACATTTGTATTTTACAGGGTGTGGTGCTGTATGCCTGAGAGAGAAGAGGACTGAAGTAAGTTCAAGGCCAGCCTGTGCTGCATAGTGAGGCCCTGTCCAAAAACCCAAAAACTATATTTCATCGTATATACGCTATTATTTTATATTTTATTTTTAAATGCTTATATACATATATAAATATAGACATATATTGTTATACAAGTATACCGATACTTTCCCTTTTTTTTTTTTTTTTTTTTTGGTCTTTTTGAGACAAGGTCTCACTATGCAGTTCAGGCTGGTCTTGTGCTCACTTTGTAGCCCAGGCTGGCCTCAAACTCGCAACGGATCCTCCTGCCTCAGCCTCCCGAGTGCTGGGATTACAGGCATGTGCCACCACGCCCGGCCTATACTCTGTAAACTTTAAAAAAGCAGTATAGTTGATGTCCCCTTAGTGTCTTTACCATCTATTTTACTATGTATAGATTTAAATTTTCATATATTCCAATTTCCCCTATTTTTCCTTTGTGACTTTTGAGTTTAGTAAGATAATTTACTCTCTCCATAATTCAAGGTTACTTTTCCTCCTCAGTACTGGGGACTGAACCTAGGACCTTCACACTCAACTATGGTCCCAGCCTACCTTTTCGTTTTGTTTTGTGTTTTGAAACAGGCTCTTGCTATGTAGCTCAGGATGGTCTTGAACTCACTATGTAGTCCAAGCCAGCCTTAAACTTTCCTTGATCCTCTTGCCTCAGCCTCCCCAGCACAAGGATTAAAGCATGCTCCGCCACACCTAGCCCAGTCCATTTTTTATTTTGAGACAGGGTCTTTGCTGAGCCTCCCAGAGTGCTACAATGACAGGCCTATGCCACAAGGCCCAACTAATTAAAAGTCTATTAAATCAGTCCCTGTATTTTATGCTGGCCCATTTTTAATTCCATATTTAAATATTTCATCTAACCTCATGTATTTTTGTTTATGTGAGGTAGAGATTTGTCTTTATTTTCCAAATGTGTTTTTCCAACACTCTTTAATAATCTTTCTGCACTGATTAAAAACACAGTCTGTATCAAACTATATTTCTGTTAACATTGCTCTTTCTGGGCCTCCCTACACCTCTTTTTTACCACAGTAATTTATTTTAGGAAATATACAATAATGTATTTAACCAGTCCTCCATGTATCTCCTTATATATATCTTCTACATATCTTCATTTACACCTTTTTCACACACAAAAAAATTGTTTTTAAGACAGGGTCTATCTATGTAGTTCAGTCTGGTCTTAAACTTACTGTGTATCCCAGGTTGAGCTTGAACTTGTGCAATCCTCCTGCCTCAGCCTCCCAAGAACTGGAATTACAGATGTGTACCACCATACCCGATAGTTTTCACAAAAATTATTAGCAGTTTCTTCCAGATGTAACTTAGAATCAAGTTTGGAAAACTTCTTTATTTTTCCAAGTTCCTTGAATCCTACTGAGACTGGAATAATTTGGGAAGAACTGACAACTTGGTAATGCTCACTCTTGCGTTTGGATCACTCTGCCTCAGTCACCTAAGTAGCTGGGATTACAGGCATGTACCACCACACTTTGTTCCGGATTCTCTTACTGGACCCAATATCTTTTTAATTGCTTCTCTCTTTTTTTGTTGGTTTGATTGGGTGGGTAGGTGGTTGGTTTTTTTGAGGCAGGGTTTCACTGTGTAGTTCATGTTGGCCTTGAATTCACTATGTAGCCAAGGCTGGCCTCAAATACATGGTGATCCTCCTGCCTCAGCCTCCCAAGGGCTGGGATTACAGGCATGCACCACCATGCTTGGGTCAATCGTTTCTCTTCTCTGCCATGTGGACAGTCTCAAACATGGAAGGAGCTGGCCCCGGGGGGACCAAGGACACCCCCTTGTCAGCACAGTGCTTGCCCTTGGCACTATGCCTCTCCAGGAGGGCCTTTGAACACAGCCCTTCCTCATAGTTGTGCTGGGTGCGATCCTGACAAGTGGTGCCACCCTGCGAAGGCCGCTCCGTTTCTCTGGGCCTGTGTCTTCAGCCCTCAGCAGAGATAACACCCCAGCCCTCCTTTTCCTGGAGCCACTGTACTGACCAGATGAGCTCAGGCAGTAGCTCTCAACCCTGGCTGCTTACCAGGGTCATACAGGGGCCTGGGATCTACCCTGGGACACAGACTCAGCCACTCTGGGGTGTATCCAGACACCAGAAACCCCCCAGACAAGTCTAACCCATCCCAAGGTGGAAAAGCATACAGCGAAAGGTGCCAACGCGCTCGCCCAAGGTGCCCTGCGGCCCCTGCCCTGGAAGAGCCCACTGTCCTTGTCCACAAGTGTGCTCACCAGCGTGGTCTTGTTCTCCATGTTGAGGGAGGGGACACTGGTTCGCAGGAAGAGAGTGGCCCGGCCATCTACCCTGACTCGGTCAAAGTCTCTGTAATCCTGAAAGCAGGACAGGGTGGTCAACAGCAGCAGCTGAAGGCCCCCAGGGCCTCTCTCCTAATCCTATGCACCCCAACCCTTGCCTTCCACCAGGCAGCAGCCTTGAGCAGCACCCCGAAAGGAGGAGTCAGCCAGGCCTCTTCTCTGTGCACACACGTGCATCACTCACTCCTTCCTTCCTTCCTTCCTTCTTTCCTTCCTTCCTTCACTCACTGGAGCATCAGTTCCTGTGCTGCACAGTACAGCAGAGGGTCACACCGAAGGTCACAGTCTGGGCTAGGCCCATGGGCTAACTCTGGCTAAATCTGCTTTTGTATATAAAGCATATCTCAGCACACAGCCAGGCCCATTCATTCATCTATGGCAGCCTTTCACTACAGTGGCAGGACTGAGCCAACGTCCTAGGAACCAAATGGCCCACAAAGCTGGAGAGGTTTGGAATCGAGTAACCGGAGATGCTTGTCCAGGTGGCACGAGAGGCTGGCACAGAGTCCCAGGACCTTCCTGGCTCCGCTCTTCCCCCCAGCACCAACACTCACCTCGATGAACGTGCTGTTCCACACTCGGGCCTTCACAGTCACGTTGGTGGTGAAGGTGGCATCCGGGAGGGGACACTCCAGCCACACACAGCGGGCGCGGCCAGTGGCACAGTTCTAAGGCAGGCAGGGAGGAACCAAGTACTTGGCAGGAACCAAATACTTCACGCTTCGTTCCCCGCTCTTCATCCCTCTTAGAGTCTGTCCTGCCCCTTGGTGACCCAAAGCGCCCGACTTCACGTTGTCACTCATGTGTGTCCCCCACTCCGTGAAAACGTGTTCAAGACGCTCTTTGGGCCAAGCCCATACGATGCCAGGAACATGGATAACGTGAAACCCAGTCCCTGGCATGTGAAGGAGACCCCAGCTGGCCCTCACCAATCCTGTCCCGAAACCTGCCCCAGGGCAACACCCTCCACCGCTCTCCCCAGCTAGCCCTGGCCCTCTCCCTTCCACAGGGGGCTCCCTGGCCCAGCCTTCCACTCTTCCCACTCCCAGCCCTCGGGTCTCCAACAGGTCGGGCCTCCTTGGAACACAGCCAGCATCTCTTGCTTTGGCCCAGTATCAGATGCTCCCCTGTTGGAGTGAGTGCCGAGGACAGGAGATGGGTCTCCCTAGTCCAAAGGCTCCTAAGGGCAAGATCCACATCACCTCACCTCCTAGGTCTCTATCTCCCTTCTCTGTGGGCCCCTGGGTGCCACGCACCTGGCAATGGGTGGTAGCCACACTCTGCAGCCCCCCCCCCCCGCCCACTCACCAGTGCGGTCTCAGACTTGGCTTTCTTGGCAGCAGCCAGAGTGATGGGTGGGGGGCCCTGGTCTCCCCCGGGGTCCAGCTCTCTCCGCCTGCGCTGTGGCTTGTTCTTGGGGTCCTGAAGGGAGAAGAGATTGGCTGGGAAGAGAGAAAGAACTGGGAGCAGAAGTAGAAGGGTAGAAAGGGCAGGGAGATAGTCAACTTCCCAAGGGGCAAAAGGGAGGGAAAGACACTGGCCTTTCTGCCCCACAATATTCAAATGAAATGTAATGCAAATGAGATGCAAATGAAGCATTCCTGCTGGTGAACTTACAGAGAGAGTGAGATTGAGAGGATTGACCAGGTCTCCGGAAGGCTGGCAGGGCCAGGACCCATTGCCATGAATGGTGATCTCCGTAGGGTACAATAGCCATTTGCCATTGGCGACTTCATAGGGCCACTCCAGACCCAGGACCAGGGTCCCCAGGGCAGCCAGGCCCTCCCCCACAGGGCTCACCTGTGGGCACAAGTGGTGTAGTGGTTATTGTCTTCTAAAAAAGCAACTCCTACTCTCAGATCCCAGACCCAGACTGAACCCCCTACTCCTTTCCCAGGAGTCCCCACCCAGGACCCCACAGGTGCCCTTACCTGGAATTCGTATTTGAGGGGGCTTCCCACATCTTCCACAGTTTTCATGCCTGACTCACCCATCACCGTCCCCCCAAAGAAGCTTTGCAGCCTGTAATTCACCCTAGGTGTAAAAAAGATGCTTGAGTCATGGGGCGGGGGCAGAAGGCTGAGGCCCTGGCAAAGGGGTGGGCACCAAGACGGGTTACCTACAGCTCCTCTGATATCGGGCCGACTGGGGTATAAACCCCAGCTCTGCCATTTACCAATGGCCTCAGTACGTTATTTATCCTCTCCGAGACCGTTTCCTCATCTACAAGGTGGAGTTCATAACAGCCGGTACAACACACAGCTGTTGTGAGATGTTAATGAGAGGATGTACACAAAGTCCTTAGCACACAAGTATTCAAGAAATGGCTAAAGTGTGCCACAGTGGTGCACACATAAAATCCCAGCTATTTGGGAGGCTGAGGCAGGAGGACTGCAAGTTTGAAGCCACCCTGGGCAACTTAGGGAAAAGGGGCTGGAATGTAGCTCGTTGTCAGAGTACTTGCCAGGCATGCCAAGGCCCTGGGTTCCATCTCCCCCCAAAAAAGAACCCCCCCAAAATGAGGGCAGGGACCAACATGTTAGCCCCAATGTTTCTAAGTCATCCTACAAACTCTATTAGGACAATAACATTAATGATATTAAAGGAAAGTATGATCCAGGGGGAAGTGGAGGCTGGAGGAGACACCCAGGGACAGGGAGGCCCTGGCCCAGGCATGGCAGGCTAGGGGCAGGGTGGGGAGCAGAGCAGCACCCACATGCTGAGTGAGGCCTGGAGGGTGTAGTCCACCAGCAGAGTCAAGGTCAAGGGTTGCAGATTGTCCTGGCGACTGGATCTGGGGAGGGAACCCAGGGGTCAGAAGGAGACCGAGGTCACCACTTCTACCCCAGCCAGCCTGGCCTCACGGGTCACTCACGTAGACAGCTGCAGCTGCACTTGCAGGTCCCTCGTTTGCAACGTCACCCCGCTGACCTCAAAAGCGATGAGCAGTTCCATCTGCCGCCAGGGTCAGGGAAACAGAGGGGGCATTTGGAGACCCAAGGGGCAACAGCCCAGGAAGGAGAAGGGCCAATGCTCAGTGAGGGAGGGACTCTCTGGAGTCCTCTTCCCCCCATTCTAGGTGAGGGGTCTCCATTTCCCACCTCTTCTCCCTTGGGTGACAGCCCTGCTATTTCCCAGATCTCTACTATGCTTGTGCAACCTTGAGCAAGTTACTGAAGTTATCTAAACCTGCTCCACCCCCTCTGGACCCGGACTTCAAGGCAGCCTGGGAGGCAGAGGAGCAGTGCCCACGCCTACGGCTCACCCTCTGGTTCTGCTTGAAGGGATTCCCTAGCTCGCACAGGATGGTCTCGTTAGCTTGGCAGGCCCCAGGCTGAGGAAGAAAGATAAGGAAGGTCAGGGCAGAAACCAAAGAGGCCTGAGAACCAGGTTTCCCAAGCAGGGAAACACAGGCGCAAGAAGGGGGGGAGGCCCTGGAGGAGGCGGGCGCGCAACAAAGAATTATGCATACAAATGACATGCAAATCTGCGAGGAGTCCTGCTTGGGCTGAGCCTGGCCGATGGGCACTTACAGGGCGCACAGAGGACAGCAACAGGGCGGGTGGGACCTCCAGGGTGAGCAGCGCCTCGTGGGCATCTTCCCCAGCTCGTTTCGGGCTTGGGGCGTTGGTCACGTTGATGCTCAGGAGCAATTTCCGGACATCTCTGCTGTACTGGAGCCTGAGGAAGGAGACCTGGACTGAGCTACAGGCCCCGCCCCTAGGCCTCACCCCAGGTCCACTAGACTGGGCTACTTCTGGGCTGGCCAGGTCCTGCCCCGCACGCAGTCCCGCCCCCAAATCCTATTGGCCAATGAGGTCCTGCCCTGAGTGGTGAAGTCCACCCCCCAAGTCCTGTTAGCCAATGGGGCCATGCTACACCACTGACCAATCAGTGCTATGCAGTGCCCACCTGCTCAGTCGCTGCAACTGCTCTGACATGAAGGCCGCCCGCATCTCCAAGTTGCTGTCACATGTGTTGTCAGGGCCACACGCCTTCTGAAACTGGATCTGGGGACGGTGGGAGGCATGAGGGGCTCCACCCCGACAGCGCCCTCTGCGCCTACAGCCCTCCCGGCCCCACCTCGCCCACCTCTGTGCGGTTCTCCAGAGCCTGCGCCTGGTTGAGGACCGGGTAGGCGTCCAGGGACCACAGTCCCAGTCGGGGGCGCTTGGGCATCCGCAGCGGTAACGAGTAGTTCATGGAGATGGTGATGGGAAGGAGTTTGTTGCGCAGGTTATCCTGGGGATTGAGGGCCAGCTGAACCAGGCCCTGTCTTGCCCTCCTCCAGGCTGAATCCTGACGCTACCCTGAGCACCGAGGAGGAGCCGACGACCCCAGGTGGGCTGAACTCTATCCAGTTGGCCCCATGTGTAGTCCTTCCACCACCTTGAACCTCCACCCCACGCAGGATGGTGTTCCTCCTCCCCAAAGGCTGAGGGGGGACTGAGCCTCCCTTCATCACTAGGTCCCCAGGGTGAGGTTCCCCTCCCTGTCTCTGATGTCCCAATCAGGGAGCCTTCTGCCCAGAGGTGAACCCCCACACCCCTCACTTTCTCAGGCTCTCCCTGGCCATATACTGGGTGCTGTGCACTCTACTTCCTCGACCCCATCCACCAGAGTGCCAGCCTATCTCTGGGGAGTCCCTTGTCCCTCACTTTTGACCTGGGAGGGATGCCAGTCACCTCCTCCAGGAACCCTGAGCCCCTCCTGCCCCTCTTCCCTCACCATCAGGAGCAGCTCCAGCATCTGGCAGCGCGTCTCCGGCATGGAGAAGAAGCCGTGGAAGGTGGCTGACTGGCTGTGGGCAAAGCGGAGCCGGGGTGGGCGGTGGTCCCGGTCAGCTTCCAGGGTGTAGGCCAGGGCTGCAGGTGGACGGGGCAGTCAGCAGGCGCCAGTGAGCGTGCCCCCCGCCCATGCCCGGCACTCACTGATGTTGTGCCTGTAGTTGGGGTTCCCGGCGCTCTGGTTGTAAGCGAAGCACAGCTCCACCTGCACGCTGTTGGGGGGACAGACAGGAGGACCTGGTCACAGTGGGACACGCCAGGGGGCTAGGCCCTAACTGGCTCCTGTAAGAGGGAAAGGGAACCTGGGGACTCTGGGGACAGGAAAGAGAAAACTGGGGTGACCACAGAGCTGCTCTAAGTCCTCACTGACCCCTCCCTTCTCATTGCCAACAGAGCAATAGAAAGCAAGGTTAGAGGTCACTGGGGGTGCAGCTGAGGCCCCACAAGCAGAAGGGCTCATCTGGAGTCACCAGTCAGTTGGTGGCCCAGCCCAGTCTCGAACCCTGTTCTTGGGATCTCCAGTCCAGATCTTCCATCACCCGCCCGCTGCTTCCCTGCCCTGCTTCTGGCGTTTTCATGCAGTGACCTGGGGCTTTATCCCCATCACTGTCATTGTCACCTCACTTTCTTAGCAACTAATGTTTTCTGAGCACTTCAGGTATGCCCAGTGCAGTGCTAGAGACATTTTGTACATTGTCTCATTTAATTATCACCAACCCCACGAAGTAGTTATTAACTCTCTTACAGGAAAGGAATCTGTGGCGTGAGAGATTAATAATTGCCCAAGCTGGCTCTCCCCGCTTCCCCACATCCATCCGTCTAAGTGCATTCCTCTTCCCTCTCTGCTGGGACCACGCTCCCCACAGTACCCTCTCTGCAGTGCTGGGCTTTGAGCCAGGAACTCCAGAACTCCTGTTCCTAGCCACTTGGCTCCACTGCCCCCAATTCACCCTGTATCTCCTGCAAGGAACTGCTCTTTTCAGAGAGGGTAGCCAGCACTGGCCCCAGAGTAAAACCTCTAAAGGTGGGATATGAGGGGTGGCCAGGGGAAGGGCCAGGGAACTGGGTCCCCTCCCAACCTGCTCAACCATGAGGTGTGGGTGGGCAGAGCAAGAGCTGACAGTCTCACCACGAAGTGGCCGTGCAAAGCGTGGGGTCCAGGACAGCTGGCCTGGCCACCAAGGTCCTGTGGAGGATGTTGATGACTGGCCGGGCCCTGCAGAGACAACAGAAACAGGCAGATGTCAGAGCCCCCTGGACTGGAGGCTTCCCTGTACCCGGTGCAGAAGATGGGCAGAGGTGGGGCTCCACGTTGACAGGCACAGAGGAGAGACAGGCTCTGTCCAGCAACCCCCTGGCTCACCGCAGCAGCACGATGTGGTCTGACAGGCTCCCTACGAGCAGGTCTGGGTAGAGGTTGTTGTCCACATCCATCTGCCCACTCAGAGAGTAGCCGAAGGTGGCCAAGCCAGGCAGCCCCAGCTTTTCTCCGTGGATTACCTAGGGACAGGGGGACATGGTGGGGACAGGCCCTGGGGTAGGCTCTAGGGAGTGGGGCCCAGGGGGACAGGCATAGGCATAGGAGGAGGCCCACCTCAGCTGGCAGGGGCAGCAGCTGCGTCCCCGTCCGTCCATACCTGCTGGGGCTGCCTGAGGAGCCCGCCAGAACTGCTGTGGTAGACGTACACTGTGCCCAAGCCCTCGAACGGGGCGCCCACAGCAATGTCTGGGGAGGAGAGGCAGGGCAGGGTCACTCGGGGACCACAGGTCCCACATCTCCCCAACCCTGCGCTGCGGGCACCTAGACCCAAAACAGCCCCGACCTGAGCCTGGAGATGGTGCTCAGGGCAGCAGGGAAACTGCAGCATCCTGCAGCTCAGAATTAAAACTGAGACCACCTGGACCCTGCCTGCCTCCTTTCCCACTTGGTCCAGGAGAAGGGAAGCAGCCTCCTCAGAGTCACACAGCAAGTCAGTGCCACAGCCGAGCTGCGCCCCGGATCCTTGACCCCTACCTTTCCATTCCCCTACCGTCTCCTCTCCAGACACCCTGGTTCTTCCCATGACATTTACCAGCAGGGTCTAAAAAGGAGGGATCCCCACTGGCGATGGCCTTTGATTAAAGCACTCATCTCTTGACCCTCCCAAGAGTGCTGTGTGATAGGGACTCTTGTCCCTGATGCACAGATGAGGAAGCAGGCTCAGAAAACCCAGCGCAAACAGGTAGAGAGGAGGACATCCGAACCCATGTCTGCCTAACCTTGTGGCTGGGACTTTAATCCTGACGATCACTGCCATGAAAAGCCAAACCACTGTATGATCTTAAACATTACTGGACTTTCTTGTTGCACTTAACCTGATAAGGCCTGGCACCCTGAAGGCCCAGCTTGCCAGGGAACTATGCCAAGGAAACGTCCATGGTCCTAAGCCAAAACCAGAGGGCCCTTCTGTCGGGAGTGTGTGGGCTTCTGTGGCACCAGCTGCCCCTTGATTCTCAGCAATGTCCTGGGAAACAGGTTTTTAGAGAAGTGACTTCTGGTAAGCCAGGCACTCCCATGGCAACGAGGCCCAGGCCCTTACCTGTCCCTCCCATGGCACCTCAGCTGTGACTGGTCCCAAGGGCCTGCAGAGCACAGGTGACGACCTCAATATTTAGGAACTCCACCTTGTGCCCACCTTTCTCATCCCATGTCTCATACTTTATTCATTCGGTCAGTCACTGTGGTACTAAAGACTGAACCCTGGGCCTTCACACCAAGCTACAGCTACAGTCCTTTTCTTATTTTTTTCTAGACAGGATCTCACTAAGTTGCTAAGTTTCCCAGGTTGGGTTCCAACTTGTGAACCTTCTGCCTCAGCCTCTTGGAGCTCTGGAATTACAGGCATGCACCACCCTGCCCAGAGTGGTACTCACTTTCTTAACCTCGTTACCTCCCCTGGCCTCGTTACCGCTCCTTGCATCCTGGACCCCACTCTAAAATTAGCTTTTAAGGTATCAGGCTATCATGTCACATCTCTGCTCCCAAACTTTCTCTGGTTGTCCTCTACTCTTGTCCGGGTACCCACATGGAAAGCGCCAGTTCCATGCCTGGCTTTCAGTGCCCCCATCCTCACCCCAGAGTCCCCCAAGGCTGTCTCTGACAGATGCCACACTGCCAGCTAGATCTGGGTGCTTTCCAGAGCCCCTTCCACTCCTCTCTTCTCTCTGTCCCTTCTCTAGAGCTGCTCTGAGCAAACCAGACCTGGGCCCGGTCCCATTCCCCTATGGGATCTGTCAACCCTGGTATGCAGCTGGCGGGCAGTCAGTGGGGGAAGGGCACTGGCTCCTACCCTGGAATCCATCCTGGTTGATGTCACCAATGCTGGCCACTGAGAAACCGAAGCCGGAGCGACTGGGGCCGTGAAGAAGGAGGGAGGGCTCGGCAGGGAAGGAGGTGCCCGCCTGGTTCATGAAGACATAGACGGCACCCCCTACCTCCTCTTTCCGCTCAAAGTAATAGGGAGCGCCGACCAGGAGGTCCTGCCACCTACACAGACCAGGAGGAGGGGGTAGGGAGTGTGAGGCTGGACTCCGATGTGCAGCAGGGCCCGTATTTAACAGATGTGATTGTGTAGAGCACACAGCTGTGTGAATGGCACTTCCGGCCACTGGCCATGAGAAGGACATGGGAAGGCCATCAAATAGAAAACGCATGTCACTGAGTATGATGGTGCATGACTGTTATCCCAGCACTTGGGAGGCTGAGGCAGAAGGATCACTGTGAGTTCAAGACCAGCCTGAGCTACAAACTGAGTTCAAGGCCAGCATGCACTGCATGTCATCATGCAAGCAAAGTTGACACCAGACAGCCCACAAGCACTGCAGCCACAGGCGTACAGGCACAGATAAGCAGGTACAGGCATCCTGAAAACAACATGCAAACATGCAGACACCCAGGAACTCTGCAAAGCCCCAGAGACAGCACAATTGCAGCTTCCCTCACTCTGACCTGGCCCATGCACCCCCTTCCCTCTCCGGACCCCAGAGGATGCCCCAGATCCTTACCCATCGTTGTTTAGGTCTGCGAGGGCAATGGCGCTGCCAAAGTAAGCGCCCACCTGCGTGCCCTTCAGCATCTGCCTCTTCCGAAGGTCTCCGCCCACCTCCTGGCTCAGCAAGAAGACGGCGCCTCTGTGTTGGTGCCGTGGGGCACCCGTCACAACAGTGATGTCTGAGGGCTGCAGGATGGCTCTGCCAACCTGCACCGAGTACCCTAGCAGAGGTAAAGGGGCTCAGTCCAGGCCCCAGTGGCCGCCAGATGCCAGTGGCCTTGTCCTCTCCCGGTCCCCAGTATGGCCTGCACACAGGACCTTGAGCACCATGAAAGTGGTGGCTTTGCATCTGGGAGCTGGGAACAGGGCCTGGCACACAGGTGGTGCTCAACAAGCGCATGCCAGTTGAATCAAATACCACTTGTCACATCTGCACCCTATCCTCACTCTGCCACCAGGCCTAGGGTGCTAGGGACTGAGCCGCCCTCCTTTTCTGTCACCCAGTGAGCCACCAGCGCTGGACTCACCAATATAGAGGTTTCCTTCGCTCTCCAGCTCCTTGTAACTATACTCAGATAAATCCCAGTCCTTCCGCTGGATCATGTAGGTGTTTCCTGCACAAGGATTTGGGAAGGGAGAATAGGGGAATATTGGTTACCACTCCTTTCCCCCAACACATCCAGAGCCCCCCATAATAATAATGCCTCTTATTTGTGACCACTTTATGAGATGGAATGATGACTCCCGTTTTTCAGATGAGAAAACTGAGGCTTCAGGGCAGGAAATTGATGTGCTTATAGTCACATGGAAGCTAGCTGTAGAGGCAGGCCTGCCACCCTGCCATCCTCCTGGCTCCTGGGTAGTAGGCCCTGGGTGACACTTCCTCACCCTCTAGACTACCAAATCCTACTGTATCATTTAGTAGCTATATCAGGAGCACATTTTGTTTCTAAAATAAATTTTTAAGGCCGGGTGTGGTAGTGCATGCCCGTAATCCCAACATTTGATAGGGCTGAGGCAGGGGGATCACTGTGAACCCAAGGGCAGCCTGGGCTACAAAGTGAGACCCTGTCTCAAAAAAATCAAGTTAAAATAAAATAATTTTTTCAGTGGTTAAGGGGAAGTGAGATGGGCTTGTATTCAAATCTGTGTTTCATAACTTATTATTAACCATGGACAATTTACTTCTCTAAGCCTCAGCTTTCTGTTCTATAAAATGTGTATAATACTAGGGCAGGGCGTGGTGGCGCACGCCTGTAATCCCAGCACTCAGGAGGCTGAGGCAGGAGGATCATTGCGAGTTGGAGACCAGTCTAGCCTACAAAGTGAGTTCAAGGCCAATCTGAACTGCATAGTGAGACCCTGTCTCAAAAAGAAAAGGGGAAAAAAGAAGGATATAATACTATTTGCTTCATAAAAACATTTTAAGGTTCAAACAGCCCTAGGCACACTGTAAATGCTTGAACCCAGTAGAGGGGATGGTGGTTGCCACTGGCACAGGAACCTCTCTGTCCCTCTCATGTGGAAAGTCTAGGTCACTGGCTAATGGGGGTGGTGGTCTCTGCTCCTCCTTCCTTCCCTCATTCCCCTACCTTTCCAGTTGTAAGCACCAGGGGCACCGAAGTACACAGTGTTCTGGGTGAAGCCACCGCTGGTGCCCAGCTGGCACATGCCCGTCTCCAGGTAGTCAGTGTTGCTGTTGCACATGTCGTTGTGATAGGTCTGCCAGTCGTCGCTGGGGTCCAGCTCCAGGTCATTGCCCCGCACATAGCACTTGCCCACCATGCGCCGCTGATCCTCCAACCCCGACCACAGCACCTGGGTATAGCGGTGGGCACAGACCTGGGAGCCCCACACGCACAGTCTTAGCCGGGAGCAGGACCGCGGCAGCAGGCCGTGTCCCCCCCCCCAACGCCCCCAGGCACCCTTGGTTCTGCAGGACAGGAGCCAGAGGAGGGTGCCGGCTGCTTTGGTTCCCACAGCGATACTTAAATCTGCATCCCCCTTCCAGCTGCAGCAATCTGTTGCAAAGGTCGAGAGCAGTCACAGGGAGCCACAAGATGTGGATCTGAGAGTGGCTTAGAGATCTTGGAGAAAGGAGCGGGGAGGGGATCTACGCGGCCCCTAAATGGCCCTCGTTTAGAGCTCACTTCGTCTCTCTGTCCCCAAGGGACCCAGTCTACTTAGTGAAAATAGTGCTGTTAAGTAGTAGTGATAATTACTAACCATAATGGCATCAGCTGACGCTTGCCGAGCACTTACAAGGGGTAATAAAAAAACACGGTAGGTATTTAAATAAAAAATGTTAATACAGTAAAAGACACACGGCCGTGAGCTCCCCTCAAAATCCGGCCTCTCGCTTTGAACCCATTTATCCCAGGGTTTGAGCCACTTTCTGAAGCAGCTCTGGAGTCCTCTGCCCTGAGTGTCTTTACAAAGTGTGGTTAAAGAATACGGTGAATACTACCGTCAGGTGCCATCCAACGGAAAGGCGGCCTGGCACACAGTCGTGCAGGGCGTCCTCACCCTTCTTCTTCACTGGTGCGACTTCCGGCTCTCCCCCAAATTCAAAGCGATCACAAAACTCTTTTCAATGGACTCAAGACATTTACACCCTGGTAGCACAATTTCAAGGCACGAAAGAGGACTTCCAGAGCTGCTTCAGAAGGCGGTAAGAATGACGGGAAACGTGTCTTCAAAGCAAGCGGAGGGCTCTAAGGGGGATTTGTGGCAGTGTGTATTTTATTGTAGCAAATTTTAAAAATTTAAACATGTACCATACTTTTGGATCATCCCTCGTATTACATGCCAAGCGCAATTCTAAGCTCTTCCGATAAAAGCTCTTTGAAGCTTGCTGGCAACACCATGGTATGGAGATAATGCTTTTCCCTATGGTAGATACCGAGGCACAGATTGGTTAGCATCTGCCTCAGAGTTCACATCTAGGCAGAGACTGAGAACATTTTCAAAACAAAGCTATCCGCTTCCGAAGTCTAAGCTCTTAAGGATGACATGACACTGCCTCACGAAAGAGAGGACCTATGCAGGTGCTCAGTTTGTATTTATGGGCAAATTAGTGGATCAAAATAGGATGCTTAGGGTGGGAATGTAACTCAGTGTGTGAGCACTTGCCTAGCATGCACAGGACCTGAGCTCTGTCTTGAGCACTGCAAAAAAAAGTGTGTGTGTGTGTGTGTGTGTGTCTTAAAATCACCTGGGCCCAGACCAAAAAAAAAAAAAAAAAAAAAAAACCAGGTCTCAGTTTTATTTAATTGCTTTTTCTGTCCCCTTCTGTGAGCACCACTAGCATGTGACATGAACCTGTCCCAGCACACCGCTCTGTCCAGGCTAGGAGCACACTGAGTAGCTGTTGAATGAATGAATGGGTGGATGGATAGATGAGTAGCTCATAGCTAAGGACCCAGGATCTAGAACGGCTTGAAATGGTCACTTAGCTCACAACCATCTCCACATTTTGGTGACCTGACGCAAACCTGGAGCTCACAGCAGTGTGCGAAGGTGGCAGAAGTCACAGTAGTGATGGCTGTGGGGGTGGCAAGTGACTAGAAGGGGGTGACGTAAATAATGCTGGATCTGTTGTGGGTGTTGGTTTCACAGGGTATACACTTGTCAAAACACATAGCAACTTAAAATCTGTACATTTCACAATTTAAGCATTGGGAAAAAAAAGTGTTTATTCGGGACTCAGACATTGAGACCCCAGGGCTCAGCACTGAAGGATGTAGGCAGGAGGTGACCACTGACAGCAGGGAGTGGCCCCAGAGCTGAGCCGGGTGAGCTCAGGCCAGCAGGGCTGTGGCTTTTCCGGCGGCCAGCCTCCCAGGAAGGAGCCGGGCCAGCGCTTGCCGCCTGGGGCCCTCTCTGCCCTTTCCTCCTCCGAGTTCCAGTCTCTGCTCATTTCCACAAATGCTGAGCACCCCGTGGGTGCGGGGAGGAAGTGGATGATGACCCAGGCCATGTTCAGCTGTGGGAGGGTGCCAGATACACCAGCCCTCCCCAGGAACATAGGGAGTAGGGGACAGACAGGCCTGTGGAGACACATGGCCAGCACAGGGGACACTGCAAAGGCCACAGCACGTCTGCACAGATGCTCTCTGCTGTCCTCCAAACTCCTAGCGACATAAAGGAGGGAGGGAGGCAGGGTTAAGTGTCACTATCCACTTACCAGGACTCTGCCTGCAGGCCCCTGGCTGGCCACAGTCACCCCGAGCCACATGTCCTCAATAATGTGATGGTTAGGGTCACCTGTGGGCACGGAAGGGATTATAAGCCAGGACGCCTCCCCCATATCCCAGGGCTCCGAGCCTGCAGAGGGCAGACACTGTTCCCCTGGGGCCTGCACCCAGCAGGGCAGCCAGCCTCACTGGGGCTCCCTCTCTCACCCCAGCTGGACAGGAAGCCACCAGAACGACGCCAGCAAGCCCTGCACCTCCTCCAGGCCCCTCTCCCCGCCCCTTCTCCTCACTTTTCTCCGTGATGCCCATCCGCTCACAGTCGTCCTTGAGGGCAGAGAGGGGGCACAGGTACACAGCACCAGTCCGGTTGGTGGAACCATCAGGCACTGCGAGGTCCCGGGGGGCACCAGCCAGGAGCCTGGGGGCAGGGAGGCAGGTGGGCTGGGGCTCAGGCTTCCCCAGGATCCTGCAGCCAAGCTGCTGTTCAGCATGCATTCGCTGAGAGTCAGCTCTGTGCCGGGCTCTGGGACTGAGCCAGGAATGGGCCCCTGCCATGCCCTCCAGAAAAGCCCAGCACAGGGGAAGGCTGGCCAAAAATCAGGCCGCTCAGTAGGAGAGCAGGATCAAATCTACCCGGTTTCTTGGGGAGGGGAGAAGAAGAGAAGCCCCAGGTCGGAGGACAATGACCAGGGTAACGCAGGGCAGAAGGAAAGGGCACTTTAGGCAAAGGTACAGCATGTGTTCAAGGGCCCAGAAGGATGACCAAGCAGAGTGACTCAGGGACCAGGCCTGTTGGTACAGATGGAGCCCAGAACATCAGGAAGGGACCCGGGGGGGGGGGGCGGGCAGGGCCTTGGAAGAGCCACGAAAGGATTTTAGGCACATGAGTGACATGGCAAGAACTCGGTTTCCAAAACACTGTTTTGGGCTCCACTTGAAGGTGGACCCGAAGAGAGGGAGATGGAAGGACCTGTGGCCCTGGGTTCACACCCCAGCACAGGGGGCAGAGGAAGGGAGAGCTTCTGAGAGGGCGGGGCAGACATGGAAAACTGAGTCCTTGCTCTTGATACCATTTTAAATCTAAGAGGTCCAAGCTGGATGCTGCGGAGCAAGCCTGTAATTTCAGCAGTTGGGAGGCTGAGGCACGAAGATCACCACAAGTTCGAGACCAGCCTGGGCTACATAGTAAGTTTAAGGCCAGCTTGAACTACATAGGGAGACCCTGTCTCAACACCTGTCTCCAATAAAAGATTCAGATGGTCTGGGTCCCTACGTGACCTGGACGGCATCCACTTCCCCATCCCACCTTGAGACAGCATGAAAGGCCTGTGGTGGCCCTGGCTACTTGGCACTTTGGACAGTGTGGCCCCAAGAACTCTGATTCCCAGAGGTGAGATCAACTAAGGGTTCCTGCTTTGCCCCCAGAATCCAGGTTTGGGGACAATGACAGCAGGTTGCTTAGGGCCCTGGCAACCCATCCCACAGCGGAGTGGAGAATTCAGCAGAAGGCTAAAGGGGCCAGCCCTAGAAGGCCAGCCGAGCGCCTGGGACCCTCACTGCCACAGATCCTTGGGGTGTCTATGAAAGAGAAAAATTCCTCAGCCGACCTACCACGGGTCAGTGGATAGGATCCAGTCATCCCAGTCTGAGACCCCAGTTCTCCCGTGCCACCTTCCCACACCATCTCCCTGCAGCCTCTCGGTGTTCTCTGTGGAGACCCCTCCTTAGTCCCAACAGGCTGGAGAGGCCCCTCCATTTGGCCCCAGAAACATTATCACCCTGAGGCTCCCTCTCGGAGCAAAGTGCCCAGCAACCGCCTCACCAACAGCCCCACAACCCGCGCACGCAGCCCCTGCCTGCAACTTGAGGGTGGCAGGAAGTGGGCAGGGCAAGGCCTGGGCATGCTGGGGCCTGGGTGCCTCTGCCCACTGGGAGTCAGGAATGCACTGCCTCGGGGTGCCAGGCAAAGGGGCGGGGTCTCTGCCTGGCTGCAGCTCAGACCTCACCCTGGGAGGTGTTCCAGGGAGAGGAGGCAGTGTTCTCCCAGGCAGACTTGTGCTCTGAGTATCTCCGGGGAATGGCAGGGGGCCACTGTTAGTCACCTTCTATCTGGCCAGGGGAGGTGCCTGGGGAGGCCACTGTCTGGCCATCCGTGGACATCTGTACTCTGCATGCCTGAGAGATGAGAGAGGAGGAAGCAGTGCCGTGGGAAAGGACCATCTCCACCTGGGCACTTGGGACCTGGCTCTGGCAATTTCCTCTCCCTGTCTGAACCAAGCCCCTCAGCTCTAAAATGTGGCAGCTGCTGTCCAGGCTTGTGGCAGGAAGAAACAGGTTCACTGCGCAGAAGTGCTTCTGACTGCGAAGCCCAGGCTGATGTGAGCACTTGGAGCACCAGGACTGGCCTCCCCTGACCTGGACACCGACACCGTCCAGGGACCCAGGATTTTCTGCCCTCCCAGGTTAGGGAAACAAGAGCATAGACAGAAGGACAGACTGTTGCGGTTGTTGACAACAAGACAGTCACGGCACAGAAGCAGGACTTCCTCGGGCTGAGGATGAGGCGGTCACCGAGGGGTCGCAAGGCCTAGAAGCTCAGAATTGGCAGGAGGTGGAGGTGGCAGCTATCGTGACCTTGATGAAGGCCCGCAGGACCCTCAGGACCTTCTAGAGCATGCAGTGTCCTCATTGCTGCCGTTGCCTTGCCCAAGCTATTGGGCAGGAGGACCCTCAGAAGAAGCAGGGCTCCATGCCCCCCAATTCCCTGGTCTCAGCCAAGGGAGACTGAGAACCCCTTCCTCGTGGCCTGCTGAGGTACTGAGCGGGCAAAGCTGGACATGAGGGGCAGCTGACTTGCAATAAATCCTCAAACCACCTAAAGCCTCTCGCCGTTTGCCAGCCACTGCCCACGGATGGTGAGGCAAGGCCAGTGCCCTAATCCCAGGCCCCACCTTCCTGGGACATTCCAGAGGGCCCCCCCACGCCCCCTAGCGTATTTTTAGCCCTTACTTGGCCCGCTACAAGGCCCTGTAAGGCTCTCTGGCTCCCAGCCCGGGATCCAATGCACATGGATGGGGGAAGGCCATGAAGGAAGATCAGCTCCAGCTTCTTCTAGCCATAGCCAGGTGGGCATGTGGCGGGGGTCTGCAGAACCCAGAGGATGGGAGGGTGCCTACCGATATGCAAATGAAAATATAAATCACCATGCAAATGAACATCTCCAGTAGCTTCCTACTGTTGGGTCAGGTCTAGATCAGAATCCAAACACTGACCCTTCCCAGACCACCCTTAAACGCATCTCCCAGCCACAATCAAAAGCGGGAGACAGAAGAGACTGCCCTTCGGGAATCAAGCTGGGCTGGGGAGGGGGCACAGCAGAGCAGTGACACTGAGCCCGCCCCCCGGAAGTAGGCGGATGGGTGAAATGATTGCTCTCAAGGGCTCTCAAACAGCCTTTCATCTGGCTCCAGCCAGAAAACCCCTTCTGGTCTCTGGGGAGCCCTCTGAGTGTGAGTGGCAGAAGAGTGCCTCCTCACCCTGCCCCGGCGCCCCAACTGGGCAGTGCAGAGCTCATGGAGCAGCTAAGTGCGAAGGCGTCGAATCCGAGAAGGTTGGGAAGTGGGGCCCAGGAGGCTGGCTCACCCTAGAGGAAAAGGCCCGGGTCTACACCACTCAGCTCCCCAGGTCTCACCATTGCAAGGAGGTGTGGGTGGCTCCCATGAGAAGATTTCAGAGGGGGATCCCACAGTCTAGCACTCAGAGCCCTGCACCCGCAGTGCCTGACTCCTGGAGTCCTGCGTTCCCCTCCTACTCTGAGCCCCAGGGAGGCCAGGAGGCAGCTCTGGCATGGCTGGATCCCAGCCCTGTGCCAGCTCTGCTGCCCAAATTAGCCACCTCCCTACAGGCTGCTCCTTTGGCGGCTGAAACTGAGCCCCCCCCCTCCACTCCTGTGCTCCTGCTTACGATGCCCACAGCCCTCCAGTCAGAGTAACAAGCTGGGGGCAGCAAGAGATGGAGAAGGATGAGAAAGAGGCCTTGGTGGAGCCTCAGATAAACAGCTTCAGCGAGAACAAGGCTGTTTCTCATCTTCTCCCTTTCTCTGGCTCTTTGTTATTTTTCTCCATATTTGACCCCAAACTCAATCACTCCTACTTCGAAGGATGTCATCTCCCTCCTTTGTTGAGCTCTGACCAAGCCCCTTTGGGCCTTCTCTGCCTCCTACCCGCTTTATAGCCCCTTGGCCCAGACTGATCCTCGGAGAGAGCCAGAGGAAAGGGCTGCACTGTCTGCAGCCACAGCTTCCGGCCCATCTCTGTGAGCACGAGCTTCAGAGGATGCCAGGCACCCACCCCGCCCGGGGAAACATGTTGAGGAGAGCAGGCCAGGTAAGCCAGGCCTCAACCATGACCTCATTTCCAGGAGCCGCAGCCACGCCCACCAGAGGCCTCCCAGACACCCTCATTTCCAGGCAAGCGCAAAAGGGAGGAGGAGCCCAGAGAGATCACCACAGCTTGGCAAGTCAGGCCTGACCAGGACACCTGGATTCCCAGGAGGGAAGAACAAAGTGGGTGTCCAGCTAAAGGATGTTAGTAGCCACGTCTCAGGAGAACAGCGCCTCTCAATCCAAGGGGCCCTTATGCTTGTCCCCAAGAAGCTCAAAGTGCCTCAATCCTCCCTGCTCCTCCCACTCACTTCCAGAGATGGGAAGTTCAGGGAACACCGGTCCAGAGATAAAGGTAGTAGGCAACAAGGAGGGTCCACCCTGGAGTCTTAGCCATTTCCAGAACAAAGCCTTCTTTGAGAATATAAAAACCACACTCTCCCCTCCTCTTGTCCTGAGGACAATGTACAAACACACGTGACTTTGCATACACTTTCAGGAGACTGCATTCTTAAAGACCTGTGAGCCCCAGAGAGAGGGCCTGTCCAGGACCAGGAACCCACCTGCTCTTCCAAAGGGACTCAGAGGCTACCAATACAAAGCTACACCTTGGCTTGCTGACTCCCAGGAGCTGTGTAACAGCTGTTCACATCTGGCTCCACAGCTGGCTGCAGCTAAGCCCAGCTGGCTCTCCCAAAGGGCCAGGGGACTGAACTCGGTAAGATGGGCCAAGATATAGAACCACTCCTGGGCAAGACTGAAGGTACCCAAAGGGAGACCCACAACTCAGTCTAGACGTAGGTGTATCTAAGCCTCCTGTCTCAGAAGTCTAGGATCTCCAAATCCCTCTAGCTGCCTAGGAAGAAAAGTAGAATCCCTCTGCCCAGCCATTCTGGGTGGGGCCCATGGCAAAACAGGGACTCCACATCCTAGGCTCAGCACCTTCAGTTGCTCCTTGGTGAAGCGGGCACATGCAGGGCATTTTACACATCAATGCCCAATAAAGAAGCCACACTCCTTACCCTCCACCACACACACATGCCCAAGAGGAACCTAAGACTCAGGTTAGTGGTGGATTCAGGACCAAGTGCTGGCACTGGCCCTTGGAATGCATTTCTCCCTCCTACAACACCAGGCTGCCCAAGGTATCGAGGAGCAGGTAGATGCAGGGCCCCCTGCTCTGGGGTGAAAACCAGCCCCAGAAAGAGAAATACCTCGCTCAAGGTCGCACAGTAGAGGGGGTGTTGCAGTATCATTTTTTACACTTTCATACTAGGCTGATCTCTTTTTTTTCACTGTCACGCAGTGTTTACCTTTTGTCACCTAGGTTTGGAGTGGAAACACATGATAAATCGTTTTCTGGGCTGGTAGCATACAAACCTACACCCACCCATGGTTACTCAGGGCCTCTAAAAGACAGAGTGTTGGCCAAAGCCAGACCACAGCTGATTGCCCAGGCAGGAAGGGTGTGGTGGCCTTACCTTCACAGGAGTAGGGTGGAGCAGAGACTAAGTCCAGGTAGCAGGCTGGACTGGGGCTGGGCGACAGGGCAGGGACCAAGACTGAAGCATACATGTTGGACTCTGACCACTGCAAGCTTCCTCAGGTTTTTGCAGGCCCCAGGAAGAGCTGGGAGAGGTTTTAGCACACCCTCAACCTGCCTGTGTCCTTCAGTTCAGCTCAAGGAGATGCCTGGCAGGTCCCTCCCTGGGCAGCCTCACCTCCCCCAGGCACGCTTTTCCCCCAAATGCCAACCCCAGCGCACTGAACCCACCCAGGAAACCTCTGGAAGCTGGACAGGTCCCTCTAGATCTGGGTGCACATGGGGGTTAGGGGGCAGGCAGACGTCTCTTCCCCCTCCTCCCGTAGGCCTAGCTCTTCCCGCTCCTCCTTGCAGCTGTTAGGAAGGAGAAGAGAAGAAAGAGAAAAACACCATTTCTCTCTCCCAACCAAAACAAACACACTCAGAGCTGCCCATCCAACATGCATCTGTGGAATGCAGGAAGATGTCTGGTGGGAGAGGACACCGCTGGGGGGTGGGCGCACCAGGCCTCGCTGGCTTCTTCTGCCTCCTCTTGTGGAATCAGAGGAAGCCTCTGGACAGCTCCAAACCCAGCTCCCCCATGCAATGCCAAGCACTCAAGAGAGCCTAACAGAGGGCGTGGCCGGCGTGGTCACCGACTAAACGCGAGGTGTAAGGGGGGCTAAATGCATGTCTTCACGGTTCTTCCCAGGCCAGGGGCGGGGGAGATAGGTGTTCATCTTGCAGTTTTCCCTAACTCCCCGCCCCAAAGCAAAGAGGCTAATGGTAGGTACTTGGTCCACAGGGTCTTCAACTGCCGAGATACCACTTCCGCCCCCAAGAGAGGTCTAAAGGTGGAAGGCGGCGTCTAACACGTTCCGGCCGGTCAGTACTTGCCAGTGATTACCGCCCCCCCCAGCCTCCATGTCGCCCCTGGCCCTGCAGTCGGAGGGCTTCCCAGGTACCCGCCTCCTTCATCCCATCTCGCCAGGGCCTGCGAGCCCAGGGCTCCGACCCGGCTCCGGATCCAAATCTGCACTCCCGCACATGGACTCCCTCCCTCCCTTTCCCCGCCAGCGGGACTTACAGGTAGCGTTGCTGCTGCTCCGTCTGCTGGTGGAGGGCGACCGAGTAGCCGAAAAGGCTGCCCCGGTTCTCCGCTTCCTTCACTACCAGGAATCGGGTGTCCAGGTTGAAGGCGGAGGCGACGCGGCCGCCGGCCGCCACCATCAAGGCGAGCGCGCAGAGTACGGGGCGCAGGGCGCAGGGCGCGCGGCTGGGACCCGGCCCCATGGCCGGGAGCCGGGGCGGGCGGGGCGGCGAGGGCGCGGGGACCTGTTCACCTGCTCCCGCGCCACGGAGCACCCGAGCCCGCCGCGCCCTTGCGCCGCGAGAGCCGGCAGTTTCTTGCCCCGGTCGGGGTCACGTTCACGTCTGCTCAGTGCTGCGTTCTCCGATCCCCTGGCAAGGCCCGTGCCTCTGTCCCGCAGCCGGGTCACCGTCGCCGCGTCCTGGCACGCGGCCCCCTAGCTCGCCCCGGCCGCGCCCCCTGACTGTGCTGCACGATTCCGGCCGGGCGGCGGATCTGGGCCGGCGGGCGGGTGACCGCAAGGAGGACGCGGGGAGGGGTCCCCCCCGGCGCGCGCCCCGCCTCCCCACGCCCAGCCCCGCACCTCCCCACCTTGCGAGCCCGGCTCGGGCGGGCTCCGCTTTCCTTCCGGGGAAAGAGAAAAGGTCCCGGCTCGGCCGCCGCCTCTTAAAGGGGCAGCACCGCCCCTCCCTTCTCATCCTTCCTACTCGGGCTCCGCCCTCTCCCCTAGACACCTGTCGGGAGCCCCTAAAGGCCTGAATTTCCCATCCCCGGCCCTCGCTTCTCCCGGGAAGCGGCGCCTCTAGAGTCAGATGGGTTGGACGGGGCGGGGTGGGGCGCGATCTGCTGGTTCGTTTTGCTGCCGCGGCTGGAGAGGCCGTTCCAGGCGCGGCCACCTCGCTGTGCGGGTCGGGTGGGGCGCACATCCGCGCCATCTGGGACCGAAGTCCGCTCGCGGCTGGCTGGAAGGAAGGCAGCGCTCGCCTCCCAGAGCGCTGAGCCCCTAAGAATGGCTAGAGATCTCTGGGCGTTTTTGCTCGCACCGGCCTCTTTTCTGTCTCGGTCGAGATTTATTTTCCTGCCCGTCCATCCCCACCCATCCTGATCCGAGCTGGGACTGGCTTCTCATCAAAGCCAGGGAGATAGTCAGCTGGGATAATAACCAAACACCGCTAGCTGTAATTAGCAAGAAGCCTTTTCCGCTTCAAGCCGCCTTCTGGTAGGTCTGGCTAACCTGGCAGCGTGGTAACGTCCCTCTTTGGAGCGCACGGGTGGCTGGGACAGCGCCCATTTCTCCTGGGCTCCAGGCTTGGGGCCCAGCCAGCCTCCTCCTCCCACTCAGGTCTCACTGAGCACTTGGAAGCTGGGCGGGGACCCCAAACCCTCATGGGTGTAGTAGGTAGTGCGAGGGAACTTGAAGAGGTCGCTGTGGACTTTCTTGAGTCTAACTCAGATTTCCCTTAATGCAGTACAAAGATCCATTTGCCCTGAACATTCTGAGAATATGGTGTATCAGGCACATATGCTAAGTGCTTTGAAGTATTATACAATTAAATCTTCATATTGATTGTGGAGGTGTTGTCTCAACAGGAAAACTGTAACTCAGGGAGGTCAAGCAACTTGACGAAAGCCACACAGCTAGGATGTAATCTTGTGTCATCTGGCAGGGAGGTTAAGCAACTTGACAAAAGCCACACAGCTAGGATGTAATCTTGTGTCATCTGGCCTTGGAGTCCTTCTTAATCACAAAAGCTAATCATTAACCTCTGTATAATATGTAAGGCGGATCCAGGCGTGATGGGACCTAGAGCTTGTACAATTTGGCGCTCTCTTCAGTAGGAAAGTAGGAGTACAAAATTAGAATTCAAGACCAGACGTGACAGTGCACACCTATGACCTCAGCACCGGAGAGGCTGAGGCAGGAGGACTGCTTTAAGTTTGAGGCCAGCCTAGGCTACATAGTGAGTTCAAGGCCAGTCTCAACTATACAGTGAGACTCTGTCTCTACAGTCCCCACCCCCCAAGAAAAGATTACAATTAGAGGCTGGGAAGGGGCCCCAGCTTGACTTTACAGATCACTCCGTGTGTGCAGGCCCTTTTTTTCCTCTCAGCGTCCTGGTTCAAGATTAACATCTGCATTCACCTCAGGAGCAAATTAGGCCTCAGGAGGTGATCTGGATGTCACAGATTGTACAACATATGGGAGGCAGAGCTAGGCCTCGAAGCCGCTGACCACAGCTGCATCTTTAAAAGACAAACTCCAGACAGATGTTCAGAACCAGACTTGCCTAAACAGAAGCAGCTGCGATAACAGTTTTCTCGATGCTGTATGGGGGAGAGGACCCTTGTCCTTGACTGCCCCTAAGACAGCATTTGTTCCTGAGCAGTGAGTCCTGGAGCCCTTCTCATGGTCCACCTTGTGGTCCAGGGCCACTAAGGGTTAGGAGATAGCCAGGGTCGAGGGACAGGGAGCTAGACGGAAGCTGAGCCCAATATGTTCCCTCCCTGGCTGCTCCTGGAATCCTTCACTTGTTCCTGGAGAGGGGGAGAGAGCCGGGACTAGGGGTGCAGGGCAAATGCTCTTCCTCCCCCAAACAACTCTGAGTCCTGTCATGACGGATGGCTCCGTGCCAGCCCTTATCTCTCTGGCTCTCCCAAACAGGAATCACCAGCACGTCCGATCCGGGGTCTGGGAGCAGGAAAGGGATGCAGGATGGTTTTCCAGTCCCGGGGAGTGTCCAGAGAGAATTTGGGAGCAGAGCTGCGGCAAGGGCCAGGAGGAGGAGGGCCTGGAGAAGGAATGTGGGGAGTGTCCAGCCTGGGGGAGACATGGAGACAGGAAGGGTCTGTGCCGGAGAAGTGGAGAAAGAGCCACCCTAAGTTCACACCGCAGAGCCAAAACCCTTCCAGTGACGTTCTCATCCTCACCCTCATTGCATCTTGCCAGGGGCTTTACCATGTCAACCAGCTCTCTGTGGACTTCTCCTGGAGAAGGGGAGACGCACTGCAACACAAAGGCCTGGGAGGAACGTGCGACCTAAAGAGTCCAGGTGCTGGCAGCTTTTACACCCTGCTCCCAGCTCTTCCCCTAAGGTCTGCACTGGCCTCTGGACAAGCTGATGGTCAGAAGATGCCTCCCTAGGGACCTGAGGGAAGGAGATCCACAAACCCCTTCCTGCCTGAACCCTCACCCCACCCAGGCCAACCTCCTTTCCTGGCTCTCTAAACCATTTGGGACCCGCTGAAGAGGCTGGTCCTGCTGTCATCAGAAACCACAGTTATGTGAATAATAAACATTCTCCTACCCTGTTGGTGTGCATATGATGTCATTCATGTTGACATATATTTTTAAAACATTTCTTTTTGAGACAGGGTCTCACTGAGTAGTTCAGGCTGACCTTGAACTCACTGTGTAGCCCAGGCTGGCCTCCAACTCATGGCAATCCTCCTGCCTCAGCCTCCCAAGTGCTAGGATTACAGGTGTGCAACACTACATCGGGCTTGTCTTGACATCTGAATGAAACATGGGATGGGCCCCTCCGCCCCTGCAGGTGACTGCAGCAGCACAGTGAGCTGTGTGTGTTCCCCTCAGGTGGGAGGCTTCCTGGGTGGGCAAAGACAGGAGAAAAGAAAGGCCCAAGAGGCGGGACCTGGTTTGGGTGAAGCTTTCCCAGCTGGAATGTGACAATGTCAATACTCCACACAGGCAGCTTCTGTGCAGGGAGCACTGCTGGGGACTGCTTAAGTGCCAGCTGTCTCCTGTCTTCTGACCTTGGGCAAATTGCCCTCCTGCCTTGGTTTTCCCCTTGTGAAAGGGCTGGAGACCGTCCTCCTTATTCCCCAGTTGGCACCCAGTGCGTCTCAAAGCTCCTGGCATCTGCTGATCTAAGCGGACCAAATCTCTGCTACTGTGCTCAGGTTTCTGTCTCTGATTTGAATCGAAAATGCAGAGAGGGAGGAGGGTCAAAGCCTGAATGTGTTATCAGCTTATCAGCTACCCACTTTCCTCCCTGGTTCAGAATCCCTGGCCTCAGTCTTTCCCTGAGGATCTCTCTCTCTCTCTCTCTCTCTCTCTCTCTCTCTCTCTGTCTCACACACACACACACACACACACACAGATATCTCAGATAAGTGAGGGCCTCTTCCTGGAAAATGGGATTTTATCCGTGCCTCAATTCCCTAAACTCTCAACCTTACACAGATTTTAGGGCTGGTGCTGGTACAGCCAGGCGGAGATGTCAGAAAGAACATCCCAGCTACAGCAGGAAGTTGACAGTTGACGTGACTGGGAGGGCAAGGAGGGGACACACGGGGGCTGCTGCAGTATCTGGGGGGTGGCAGCCAAGTGGGAAGGGGGACATGGCCCTCATGGGGGAGTGGTGAGCAGGTCCCAAATAACGGGGAACTTGCCTGCCAGCTGACCTGTGTCAGGCCTGGCCCCCAGGTCCCTTCCCACCTTGCCTGGCTCCTAACCCTGATGACCTCTGCAGAACTCTTGATCTCAAGTCAAGTTGGCCCCTCGGAGGTGAGAGGCCACACACGCCCACAAGGCAGAGGCAGCGGCCCGCAGCTGAGCCATCGCCTGGGAGAAGCTGTCCTGCAGCACTGAGTGCTCACCAGGGAATCTGGGCAGGTGGAGGCCTCACCTACCCCCTCTCTCTCTGTTGGGGGTGGGGGTTCCACATGGTCCCTCACCTGTGCACTCCCCCTATGCCCCTCCCTCCACAGTGGCTTCCTTTGTATTGATCTTGCTGCCAGAGACAGTGATTGGTCGAGTTGGCAGGGTCAATAGGGCACTGGGGAGTGGCTAGGTCAATAAATGACAGTGACATCCAGCTTGCTGACCCACCTTGACTCGCCTACTATACAGCAGTATCATTGTGGCTAACTAATTCCTGCATTTTTTTTGCCTTCTTTGTAATAACATACTTATGATGTTGGAGTATATCTGCTATAAAATAGATAAAAAAGGGCGATTTGCCCTGGTAGAAATGGTAAACTAGCAGGGAGGAAATCCTGTCTCCATTGTGTCTTCTGATACTTAGGTAAAACATATCCCGGGTGCAGCTGGGTGTCGTGGTGCGCACCTGTCATCCCAGTACGCAGGAGGCTGAGGCAGGAGGATCACCACAAGTTTGAGGCCAGCCTGGGCTACATAGTGAAACTTTGTCTCAAAAAAAAAAAAAAATCCTAATTTCTCTTAATAACTAACTCCTAAATCAGTACCCTCCCAAGTTCCAGCCCTGTAGATGTGATTGCTGAAGTCCCTAACAGGTCCCCAAAATGACCCACAGGCGGCCCCTAGCCTGCTGCGCTCCCAGGCACTCAAACCACCCGGAAGCCTGGGTTCCCGTTCCTTCTCTCTGCCCAGTTTAGACAATCACTGGTGCCTTTGCTTTCAGCTTTCTCCTTGGATTTGGGAGGGTCAGTTTTGTCTTTGTTTTGCAGCACTAGGGATAGAGCCAGTGCTGTGTAAGTGCTATCCACTTGCTGCGTGAGTGCTCTCCCACTCAGCTATACCTCCAGCCCCTTTATTTTAGGTTGAGATAGGGTCTCACTCAGTTGCCCAAGCTGATCTTGAACTATGTAGCCCAGGCTGGCCTGGAACTCATATCAATCCTCCTGCCTCAGCCTCCTGAATAGCTGGGATCACAAGCATGAACCATCTCACCTGGTTCCTCGGCCTCTTGTCACTGGTCTCTGTCCCTTCTCCCTGGAATGCTGCCATTGTCACCTGTCCCCCTCCACCTTCCTCCCCATCTGCACAGCAGCCGGAGTGAGCTCCTACCCCTGCACCCCGGCCCCTTTCCTCTTTGACACCTCCGACGGCTCCTCCAGCCCCCAGGACGCAGGGCCCTCCTTGTGACTGTTCTGCCCATCTGCCCATCTGCCCACCCGATGCTTCCCCTCCCCCACTCCCCTGTTCGCTGGCAGGAAGGGCCAACCTCCGCTGACCCCTCACAGATGTCTCCCTGGCCTTATCATCCCAGGAGTCCATGGCTTAGAAGCCGCCACTCGGTCCTGCTGTGTGGGCTTCCCTGGGGCTGGGCTGGCACCTCGGGCTCTCGCGCCCCCTCCTCCTTGCTCACCTGGCTCCACCCCGACACAGCCTGTCGCGTTCCTCCTGTCCCCTTGTCCGGGTCCCCTACCTGCCTGCTCCTCCCAGCATGTTCCCCCTGCAGAAGTCCTCGTCCCGCCCAGGCTTCTGTCCATAGCGCCACCACCCCCCCCCGTGACCCCATGTGTCACCCTGTGCTGATGGCCCCACCTCAGCACTTCCAGCCCCCAGCTGTCTCAGTGCTCGCCCCCCTCCTGACTGGGTTCCACAAACACTTGGGCCTGTATGGCTGGGCCTCCCTCCGACCTTTGCACGAGTTGTCACTCTGCGCAAATGCCCTCTGCCCTGCAGTCCACTTGGAAAATGTCCACTGGTTCTTCGAAATCCCTCCTGAGCTTCCAGTTTCAGTGAAGTCTTTACACATGCACACACACACGTGCACAGACACAGTCACCGGGATCTCCCAGGCCTTGCACCTGACTGCCAGCCTGGGCTTGCAGCATGATTATAGCTTGGCGGGACTGTGACCCTGAAAGATTCCTACCACTGCCGTTAGACTCAGTTTCCTCACCTTTAAACTGAACACAAAGATGCCAAACTCAAGCTGGCCATGGTGGCACACACCTAGAATCCTAGCACTCTGGGGGGAGGAGGCAGGAAGGTCACAAGTTCAAGCCCCAGCCCGGCAACTTTGCCAATTAGTGAGAGGCTGTCTTACAATAAGAAAGGACTGGGGATGGAGCTCAACATGAAGGCCCTGGGTTTAACGCCCTTTACCTTCTCTCTGTCTCTCTGTCTCTCTGTCTCTCTGTCTCTGTCTCTGTCTCTCACACACACACACACACACATACAAACATACACACACATAAAATCCAAATCCACAGGTTTGTCAAAGCAGCAAAACTGAGGCCCAGAATTCCACCTGATGACCTCGTCTCAGCACTTCTAGCCCCCAGCTTCAGTGGGGGGCACCAAGCGCTGGCACTCGTGTTTCCTGGCACTCAGCAGATGCTCAGCTCCTGCACCCCCCCGGAAAGTCCATCGGGAAACACGTGTGCTGTGGCCCTACAGCAAGGCAGCGTGGAGGCACGCCAGAGGCCGGCTCTGTCTCTTTAATGTCCCCGGGCTCCCCACCCTCCCCCACCCCAGGATCCTGTTGGGACAAAACGTCTTGGCTCAGTGGGTTGAAAAGGAGTCAGAGCTCTGCCGCCTGAATTGCTGGGCCCACTGACTCACTTCCGCCTACTCAGGGGCAGTGAGGCCCTGAGGGACACAGGTGGGCACTGCCGCCCTGACCTCCCCCTTAGCCTGGCCTCCTGTCCCCACCCTGGTGGGGGTGACCTGACAAGGGCCCTGGGGACACTTGCTGCCCATTTGAAATCTGCCTGCGGGGGGGGGGTGCTGAGGCAGGAGGATCTAGGAGGGTTCAAGGCCAGCCTGGGCTCCATAGTGAACTCAAGGCCAGCCTGTTCTACACAGTGAGACCTTGTCTCAAAAAAAAAGGAAAAAGAGATGTGCCCCCAAGTTCAAGCAAAGCTAAGGCGGCCACCATCGAGGAGTAGGTGGAGGGGTACTCAAGCCTGGGGCCCTTAGGGTGCCTCCCCTTTTTCCTACCAGATCACAGGAATGCTCAGCCAGGGTGAAGGCTTTGCCCCTAAAAGCGCCTGTGCTTGAGCGGGAGCCCTACCTGTCGGGGTTGCCCTCTGCTCCAAGGCAGGGAGGGGCAGGATGCACAGCAGGCACACAGGGCTCCGGGGTAGGATGAGTCAGGCACCCTGGAGGTGGGGGGGACTGGGAGGAAGGAAGATTTAGTGGGCCAGTGAGGGTCAGGGAAGGGGTCCCACGCAGGCCCCTGGTGCCGCCTCTCTGGGACAAGGTGTTAGTTGTTCTGGGAAACAGCCTCCCCCCAGGGTCTTGGCCCTTTCCGTCTGGGGACCCTGGACTTCAGGGACTCCCAAGTGGAGAGTAGATGGGACTTGAGGAACATCAAGGCCAAGCTTCAAATGGCAGAACCGCTTGGGGCAGCATCCACGACAGGGAGCACAGAGGCAGAGTGGGCACAGCCCACCTCAACAGCAGAGATGGGAGACCGGACAGTGAGACCCAGGGGCCTGCGCTCGCTGAGGAAGATGCTGGACCAGGGTTTGGCTTCAGGGTGCCGGCCTGGGACCAAAGGGAGCAGAAGTCTCCAGGAACCGAGCTGACAGCCTGGCAGAGCCCCAGGCTTCCCTGGGGGGAAGTCCAGACCACCTAGGTCTGATGCAAGGATGTGGGTTCTGATGCAGGCTATTGCTGGTAGAGATGCACATGGCATTACAGATGTTTGGGGGACAGTGTGGCAGGAGCTGGTGGCTGGTGTGATACTGGGAGCCCTAGGGCCACCTGGGTGGAGTTGCAGGGCCAGCTGACAATCTTTCAAAGCCCCAGGACAGGGACGGGGACAGGGAGACCACAGCCACAAGGACTCCCAAGGGAGTCTGTCCCAAACTCACCAGCAGAGAGAGCTTCTTGGAGTTCTCTCCCTGTCTCATTGATTGGCTCATGCTGGCCTGGCTCCATATGACCAGGCTGAGATGTCACCCAAGATGCCATGTGGGCCCCAATTCCCACAGGCCTCAGCGTGGCCTCTTCTTCTGTCCAGCACCCTGGTCCTAGCTTTCCAGATGGGCCTGTCTTGGACGCTTTCTTGCATACCCACACACACGCCACTGTGTGCAGACAGGGCCTGAGCCCTGGAACACCCCCGGACAGGAGGCGCGGCACCCCAAGACGCACTAGATCCAACCGGCCTCTCACCTCCCTTTCTTTATTAGCAAAGAGGTGATAACCATGGAGACTCTCAGGCTTGCTGAAAGTAAACTGAGGCCAGGTGTGAGAAGCAGCCAGGGCCAGGGATGGGGAGTCAGGAAAAAGTGGACGTCCCGGAAGCCTGACTAGGGAAAGAAACTAGAGGGAGGCAGACGGAGAAAAGGTGTCCAGTTTTACTGGGAGGCTCGTGGTGCCAGGCCCTTCCTGTGTGCCGTCTCCTTTCGCCTTCACTACAAGCCTGTGAGGTTCATCGTGTTACCCCCTTTTCCTGAGGAGGAGACGGAGGCCCGGCCTGGGTTTGTGGCGTGCCTAAGCTCACACAGAGCTGGGGAGAAGGGTTCTTTTGAGTCTGCCAGGCTCTGAGGGGAGGGTTCACCCACCGAGAGACAGCAGAGGCTGAGGCTGGTAGGATTCAGCCAGGGAGGCCGTAGGCAGGACGGAAACAGCAACCAGAAGTGAGAGGCACGTGGCAAACAAGGGTGTCAGGAAATGACATGGTCCAGGGCCCTTCCTCCCGGCCCGCCCTGTGCCCCTGAGTGCCCTCCAAGGGACAGAGAGAGCTGGACCGGAGCGCGTGGGGTGGCCCTGCATGCACCGCTCAGAGGGTGAAGGGCAGGATGGCAGGGTCTCGAAGCCCAGATGTGCTCTGCCAGGCAGCCTCCCTGTGTCCCTGAGGAGGAGGAGGAGGGGGAGGAGGAGGAGGAGGAAGAGGGGGAGGGGAGACATGGCAGGGACCCTGGGCCCTTGTCCTGTTCGCCTCACCGGAGCTCTGCCCAAGCCAGGCCCAGGAGAGGCACGCAGGGAAGGTGAGTGAGTACAGGCGCAGCTGGAGTGTTCACAAGGGCCAGGCAGAGGCAGAGACTGCGGCCCCCCATGGCCCCTGCCCCAGCCCCTAGCCCCCATGAGTCACAGAAAACCCCTTCCTTCAAATCACACTGCCCTCCTGGAATGCACCCCAACCCTGGGTCCCTTCCAGCTGGGACGATGCAGTTCTATTAATTCTTTTACCCACTCACTAACTTGTTATTTCAGCAAATGGCAGAGCTCAGTAAATATATTTTGGTACAAATGAAGTGGGCAGCAGAGCCGTTGATAAGCAAAGTTGACAGGATGGCAGTGTTTTCAGGGCCGAGAGTCCAGGGGCAGAGGGCCTGGGATCTTACAGGTTCGTGTTTCTCAGCTGGCCTTTCCTGGGGCACTAGAATCCCATGAGTTTTGTAAACATAGAATCCGGGGGAAGGCTGAATATCCACATGCAAAGAATGAAGTTGAGCTGGGTGTGGTGGTACATGCCTGTAACCCTAGCAGCACTCTGGGAGGCTGAAGCAGGAGGATTATAAATTCAAACCTAGTTTGGAAATTTTAGTGACTTGGCAAAAGCCTATCTCAAAACAAAGAAAAAAGAAAAGAGAATGAAGTTCAACCTCTCCCTCAGACAATATATCAAAATGAACTCAAAATAGATCAGCCATAAACCTAAGAGCTAAACCTATAAAACTCTTAGAAGAAAACACAGGAATAAATCTTTGGATTTATCTCTGGATAAATCTCTGGATTTGGCAATGCATTCTTAGATAAATTCCCAAAGTATAAGCAACAAAAGAAAAAATAGATAAACTGGGATTCATCAAAATTTAACACTTTTGTGTTTCAAAGGAGACCATCAAGAGGGTGAAGGGACGACCTCAGAATGGAGTAAAATATTTGTAACACACATATGATGAGAGATTTGCATCTCGCCCAGCGACCTCTTACAGTTCAATAATAAAAAGACAATTAGCCCAATTTAAAAACAGACAAAGGATCTGAATAGACATAAAATTGCCATGTCTGCAAAGAAGACATAGAAATGGGCACTAGAACTCGAAAAGCTGTTCGGGTCATCAGGCATCAGGGAAACGGAAATCAAAACTAACACGAGACACCTCCCATGCTGAGAAGACTGGCGAGTAAGAAGTCAGGGAAGACGTGTTAATGAAACTGAAGAGGTCAGAGCCTCAGACTTCAATGGATAGTGCGTAAAATGGTGTGACTGTTTGACCCGGCAAACACCTGGGTTCCCACTTGTGCGAGGAAACGCACAGCCACCCAAGCACAGTAAAAGAGCATTCATAGCAGTGCTCCTCACAATGGCCAAACGAGGGAATAACCTCAGTGTCCACAAACAGATGAAGGAGCAGGCAAGGAGGGACAGCCAGACGATGGACCACGGGTTTGCCTCGCACTGAGGAGTGAAGTTCTCGTGTGTTCCCATGTGGATGAACCTCAAAGTCATTACACTGAGTGACAGAAGTCAGTCACACGTGGCCACATAAGTTATGGTTCCATTTATATGAACAGACAGGAAACAGGAAATAGCCCATAGCTGCCTGGGGTTAAGGTGCACAAGTTGAGAGTGGCAGCTAAAGGGTATGAGCTTTCTCTTAGAGGTGGTGAAACGTTCTAAAATGGGCTGCAGTGACATTTGCATATACATTTGTGACTATACAGTCACGTGTCACTTAATAAGTGAGACACCTTTCTTTTTCTCTATCTTTCTTTCTTTTCTTTCTTTCCTCTGAGACAAAGTCTCACTGTGTAGCCCAGGATGGCCTTGAACTCACGGCAGTCCTCCTGCCTCAGCCTCCTGAGGGCTGGGGTTACAGGTGCACCTAGCCACTGGGACACATTGTGAGAACTGCCTCCTTAGACAATTTCATCATTGTGTGAACATCAGAGTGTGCTTTACATAACCCCAGGTGGCAAAACCTGCCATCAACCTTGACTGTATAGTGTACATCATCCAATATGTGGTCTGTGGTTAACCTAGACTTTGCTATGAGGAGTGTGACTGCTAAAAACCACTGAATCATACATTTCAATTGAGTGTGTTATATAATAAATACATGGATTTTACCTCACTCAGGTTATGAAAACGAAAATGCAAGAGTATGTGTGTGACTCTATCACCAAATTAGTTTGGGAGGTGCCCAGGTGAGAGAGGGGACCATTTGTTTAGGGACTTCCCTGAGCTTTGCATGTGCTAACACACACGCAAACTCCTGGAACAGGTTAGCATATGGAGCATTGCGCAAAACTTGGCCAAGGTTTAACCATGAAACCATCTTCAAAGAGGCTTCTCCTAACCTCTCGGGAAATATTCCCTTCGACAGAATTTAACAAGTTCGGCTACAAGCAATGGGGAGCCATTGAAGTTTTAAGCAGAAGGGCCTGGCTGGAGCTGAACTTAGAGGGAGATCAGGCTGTGGGGAAGAATGGAGGAGAGCCTAGTGGCTGGCACCAGAGAGGTGGCTAAAAAGGATCTGAACAGACATTTCTCCAGAGAAGCTGTACCAAGGTCCAACACACATATAAAAGGCATTCAACAACACTGTCACCAGCCAAATTCAATCAAGCCAGAGAGATCCCAGGTCACATCACCAGGTATGCAGACTGGGGTGCCTGGGGCTGAACACAGCGTAGAGGGGACGACTCTGCTCCTCAAGCATCCAAAAGGATGCACACCTTCCAACAGCCCAAGTGCAGGAAAGGAGTGTCTCCCCATCTGGGACCCCCGCCCAAGCCCCAAGAATCCCCAGACCTCCCTGATGCAGACTGAGGCCCCCAGCGGGCCATGGCTTCTGGAAAGAGTGCCGGGCCCCGGTCCACGCCAGCTGTTTTTATGTCCTTCTTCCTGGACATAGAGGGTAGGCACCCATCAGGCAAGCCTGGAGGGTGTGAGAGGGAGGTACTGCATCTGGAGGCCAAATGGATAGAAGCAGGCTAGCCTGATCAGGGCCAGGTGAGTGGAACAGGGCATATTCTTCCTGACAGCATCTCCCACCACAGCTCAGGGCTCAGGACTGAGGGAACTGGGAAAGGGAACCCAGCCTTTCTGTCTTGCGAGCTTTGGTCATCATGATTAGCATTTATTGAGCACTTACTATGTACTCTTCTCTATGCTGTATGCACTGCATGAGTATCTCATCTGATGCTTTAAAAAAATCCTACAAGGGAGGTCATCATTATTCAATTTAGTTAGTTTTGCGGTACAAGGGATCAAGCCAAGGGCAAGTGCTTTGCTACTGAGCTACATCCCCTGCTGTTTTTATGTTTTATTTGGAGGCAGGGTCTCACTATACTGCCCAGGCTGGTTTCAAATTTCTGGGCTCAAGCAAGTGCCAGGATCCTAAGTGCTGGGACATCCGGTGCATCTCACCAAGGACAGCTATTATTTCCAGTTTGATAGATGAGAAAACTGAGTGTTAGAGGATTTAGAAAATTTGCCTAATATTGCACAACCAGGAAGTGGACCAAGAGAGTCTCAGGAAATGAGATTAGAGGTGGAATTGTACCCGGGGGGCAGCTAGAAAAGCACCTATCATTGCCTTTGCCCAGCCCTCTGCAGTTTCCCCCAGCCCCGAGCAGCCTCTCTGAAACCCAAGAGCTGCACAGAGACCATCCTGAGGCTGCCCCAGCCATCCCTGGGCAGGTGGCTGGCAGTGACCGCAAATTCTCAGCTGCCTGCTATGCCAAGTGTCCCATGCCTTATCTAAGGCCAGAGCAGAGAGGGAAAGGTCAGAGAGGGTCAAGGGCTACGCCCCCTCCAAATTCCAAGGGGCAAACAAAGGGACCCCAAGAGCTCATTCAGGGACATCCACCACCCCAGGCTGAGCTCTTCTAGGTTGGGAACAGCGCTCCAGCAAGGGTACAGTTATGACCAGGACAGGCCAGGCATCATTTTGGTCTCAGAGTCACCTTAGGGGCTCCTGGTGGGGCAGTATCCTCAGAAAGACCATCCCAGCCAGGGATCCTGCACTTGGGACAGAAGCCTGGGGCTTCAGGCCTGAGGAGGAGCCGGCCAGCCCAGAGGCAAAGGATACCACCGAGAGGGAACTGCCCCTGGCTGACAAAGAAGATGTTGTTTTTGCCTGTGGCCAAACCTGTCCGGCCGTCCAGATGTTGATGGGGTGGACACCATGGGCTCCTCCCTCGAGAAGGGCTTCTGGGCTGCAGGAAGAAGCTGGTTACATGGGGAGGGGCGGGCATTATTCACTCCCCAAATATTTATGGACAACGTTCCCAGCTCTGGGCACACAGCCAAGGCCTTGAGGTCAGCCCTACACTGTGGCCATTACTCTTCTCACTCGGGCAGCAGGGCAGGAGGGGCGGGGGGGCAGGAGCCTGCTGGGGGTGGGGAACGATAGCTGCTCCCTCCCCTCCCCCAGCCCACTGCCCGGCAGGAGGCTGGCTGCGTCCCAAGTCCCCAATGCACTGGGGCTGCTGTCGGAGGAGCTGGGTCAGAAAGAGGCCTTCTTGTCTCCCTGGATGTGGATGCAGGTGGGAACAGTCTCTCCCGATTCCCCAGTTCAGATTGTCAAGCCCCCCAGTCAGGGGCTTCTTCAGGGCCAGTCTGGGCTTGGCAAGCTGCTGCCTGCTTCACATCCTGGGCGGGAGACTGTCCCTAGAGGCAAAGCCAACAGGAAAAAATAATCAAGGAGCTTGACAGCATGGGGGTGCTGTCCAGGGCACAGGAGTCACCTCCCCGGCCACATGGTCACACATCCGGCACCACAGCCTTGAGACACACCCAGGACTGCCTGCAGGTGCAGGGAAAGGGGGATCAGCAGGGTGCAAAGATCCTCACCTTCCGCCCAGCCAGGTCAAGCGAGCGGGTTCTCCATGCATTTGGGGGTCCTGAGCCAGGACAGAAAGGGCAGCCCATCCTCAAATGAGAGGGAAATGTGCTCCTCGGGGGAAACCTGAGTGCCCCAAGCACTCCTCCTCCCCAACTTCGTCTCTCCCTGGCCCTGGTCTGACTCAAGAGGTGCTGCAGAGGGCCGGGGACATGCGTGGCTTTGTGGCCGAGTCTGTACCTTGCATGCCAGGCTTCCACCCCTCAGTAAGCCTGCACAGGGCCCTTGGGGCCACCCAGAGAGCCGTCTGCCTCTGTTCAGCCGCCTGGCCCGCACTAGCTGGGAGACCCCCCAATCAGGTGAGGGCTTGGTGTGCTCCGGGTTCTGGGGACTGGGAGAGAGGATGAGGGAATCCAGGGAGGCTCACTGGCGGAAGTGGCATTTGGAGATGAGCCTCGATGAGGAGTGTCCGATCTTCCCAGGGGGCTTCACCTACCCCTGCTGCCCCCAACTCTCACATCAGCCTGGAGCCTCCTTAACCACAGCAAGCAAGCAGGGGTCCCCTTGTTCCCCTCCCTATATACTCTTTAGGCAGGGTTGACCTCTCCAAGACTCATCTGCTCAGTAGATGCCCTAAAGCTGTGTCTAGCAGCAGTGACCCCAAAACACGACCCTTACTGGGTCCTGAGGACAGCCAGCACCGGACTGGCAACAGCTCCTGGATACTGAGGCCCCTCAAAGGCGTAGAGTCCCGAGACCCCGCACTGGGAGAGGCAGATGCCACACTGCAGGTGCTGCTGCTTGTCCCCCACGCACCTCCCCCGCTCTTGGTGCCTGTTCCCCGCAAGCTGCCCAGGATTCGCTGCATGCAGCTGGCCGCTTGCTCCTCGCTGCCCTGAGCCAGCTGCCTCCTCGGGCCTGGAGCCTGTGCTAAATCCCAGGCTTCTCGGGACAGAGGCCCAGGTCCGGGGGATGGGACCAGCTTTCCTTCCAGCCCATTCTGAGGTGTCCTCCAGCCATCATGACCTTTAGCCTCCAAAACCCCCCACGTCCATGTCCCTTTCTGGCCAGAGGGCCCAGCCTTTGGCAGCCCTGAGTCATGCAGGATGGGATTTAGGGAAAGTCCACTGAGCTGGGGGGGCCAGGAACCTCATCTAATCCCCCGCCGCCGCTTCCCATGGAGCCCAAGGGACAGCCACAGGCACAAGTCCTTCCAGTGTCCAGGCTCTGACCGGCAGCACCACCTCACCCGCTCTTCCGGTGCTCAGCTGCTGGCTCTGAAGTCCATCAGGCAGCTGTGGACCACAGCCCTCCCTCTCTTTAATTCCTCAGTGGTGGCTCGCTCACCACCGAGGCAGTGGGAGCTGGGAGTCATCGGGGAGCTGAGAGAGAAGGGAGGAAGCCAGTCCGTCCACCCAGACGCAGGCAGCTCCCCTGGGCCACCCCCACCTCGTCAGTGTCGCTGTCTCCGCCCCTCCCCACGTCTCTCCTCAGGGACTCTGTCCGAGAGGTCTTGGGGCCTCGAGAGGTCTCCCCAGCAGAGCTGTCACCTCCCTCAGAGGGATTCTGCTGCCTGCTTTGACCACTGCAAATGTGTGGTGGGCATGGCAGTGGGGTCTTCTTAGCCTGCAGAGAGGGGAAAGTGAGTCCCTGGAGGGAAGGCAATTTGCCCAGGGCTTAGAATGAGGAACAAAGCAGGAAGGGGCACCTGCAACTTTAATTTCCCATCTAAGAGCTGTGTGGCTTCAGGCTAGTATACGTCTCTCTGGGTCACTCTTATTTCATTTTATTTCATTTCATTTCATTTTAATGAGATGTTTTGTTGAGGTGTAACACAGACAGAAAAGCAGATGGGTTTTCATGAAATGATCACATTCCTTTTATTTTGGTTTTGCGTTTTTTGAGAAAGGGTCTCACTGTGTAGCCCAAGCTGGCCTTGAACTCATGGCCATCCTCCTGCCTCAGCCTCCTGAGTGCTGGGATTACAGGCATGTGCCACCATGCTCAGCATGTCTGGCTTTTGTCCGTTCTTTCACAGTGTTAAGCCTGTGAGACTGATCAGTGTTCTTGAGAAAAGCCCGCGCATGTGGGTTTTTTTGTTTGTTTGTGTTTTTTGGTACCAGGAATTGAACTCAGGACCTTGTGCTTGCCAGGCAGGCGCTGTGCCGCTGAGCTCTATCCCCAACCCTATTCCATGTAGTTTCTTCCTTTGCACTGTTACGTAGCACTCTTCCACAGGACTAGACGCACATTTAGTGCATGCTGTTGCTGATGGACATCTGGGTTAGCTCTTGCTCAGCTGAGGCCGTTGGCAGTGATGTTGTGGTGAACATTCCTGCACATGTCTTCATGGGCACAATGTAGGCCACGTGCTCAGATGTGGAGTTCTGGGTCAAGAGTTGTTACTTTTCCAAGGTGGTTTTGTCCACTTACGCTCTATCAGAGGGAACAAACACGTCACTTCCCATCCTGCCAATAATCTAGTAGTTGTGGCAGTCTTCTTCTCTTTAGCCCAGTGTGGTTTCTTCACGTCCCTGGGGACTAGTGACACTAAATGCGCTCCCACACAATGACAGGGAATTTAGAAAGCCTTACCTGGGATATGCCGGTTCAGACCTCCTGCCACGTGCCATTTAGCTGTCTCCTCCTTACTGATCCACAAAAGTTCTGTCTGTGTTCTGGACACGAGCCCTTTGTGTGGCAAATATGTTCTCCAACTCTGATGCTCGCTCTTTTACATTCTTAATGGCGAGTTTTTACAACCTAAGGTTTTAATAAGTTACCAATTTTTTCATTTCAGTTAGTATTTTTGGTGCCCTGTTTAAGAACACTTTGTCTTGGGCTGGCGATATAGCTCAGTGGAATAAGCACTTGCCTAGCAAGCGCAGGGTCCTGAGTTCAATCCCCAGTACCGCCAAAAAAAAAAAAAAAAAAAAAAAAGAACACTTTGTCTTGGGCTGGGGATATAGCTCAGTGGCACAAGCACCTGCCTGGCAAGCGCAAGGTCCTGAGTTTGATTCCCAATACCAAAAAAAAAAAAGAACTCTTTGTCTGCCCCAACATCATGAAGGTATGCTTTGCTCTTACTTGTTTTATTTTTTACATTTAGAAATATACTCCATGCAGAATTGTATTTTTGTGTATGGTGTGAGGTAGGGATCAAGGTATCTTTTATTTTTCCAAACAAATATCCTATGACTCAACCACGATTTATTGAAAAGATCCTGCCTTTCCCACCATAGGATAGTAATATCTACTTTGTTTAAAAAGAATCAAATGACAGTATTTCCACGTATCTATTTAAAAGGTCTCTGTTATGTTCCACAAATCCATCCTTGCACTAATATTTAATATTTCAAGTCTCCAAACTTTGCTCTTTCTGGAAAAGTGTTGCCTTTGTCACTTTCTTATCTCTGAGACACAACACTAAGCCCACAATTCAAAGGAAGAGAGGTTGATTTGGGGTCATGTTTTAGAAGTTTCAGTCCCTGCATGGTTGGTGGCAGGGTGGAAGGGCATGGGCGGAGGAGAGTGGCTCACCTCATGGCGGCCAGGAAGCAGGCAAGAAGGAAGGAGCTGGGAGGGAGGTAGGTCCTTCCGGGCTGTGCGCCCAGGGACTCCTTCTTCCGCCTAGGCCCCAACTCCTGTTAGCAGGTCAGTTCTAACACCAGCATGATTCAGCATTTTCCAAAATCCACGCCTCTGACTGATGAGGCTCCTGGGGAAACATCTAGATATGAACTACAGGTGTCTTTGTACTTCCACATAAGTGTTACAATCAACTTATCAGTGTACATGCACATACTATGCGCACACTCAAAAAAAAGCACAAAGCCCTGCTAGGATTTTGATAGAGATTGCCTTGAATCTAGAGATTGATTTGGACAGGATTGACATTTTTGTGATACTGAACCTTCCAAACCATGAACATGGTACCTTTTCATTAATTTACATGTATTTAAGTATCTCTCAGTCATGCTTTGTAGTTTTCTGTCTAGTGAGCGACCTTGTACCTTTTTGGTTAGACTTATTTCAGGTGTTTGATATTTTTATGGGCATACATGTTGTCATCCCTTTGCTTTCCTTCTTTTCAGATTGAACCTAGGGCCTTTGCACCGAACTATCTCCCCAGCCCTTTTTTTACTTTGAGACAGGGTCTTTCTAAGTCACTAAGTTGGCCAGACTGGACTCTAATCTGTGATCTTCCTGCCTCAGCCTCCCAGAGCTCTAGGATCTGCTGTCCTTTCAATTCCTGCCTTTAACTATGCGTTGTTAGGCAACTGGAAGATGTTTCATTTCTTATACTAATCTCACATCTAGTAACTTTGCTGGAGTCACTTATCCTAATAGTTTGTCTGCATACTTTTGGGCTATTTCTGTATGTACCATTGTGTTGTGTAAATATTATTAGCAGTTTTATTCCTCCCTTTACTCCCTTTTAACTCTTATGTCTAATTACCCTGCTAGAGTCAGAACAGCTGGACACAAGGGCTGACAGTGGGACTTTGTCTGCTCTTGATCTCAGTAAGAAAGCACTGAACATTTCCCCCATTAGACCTGGTGCATACGTGCATGCATGTGCGCATGCGTGCGTGTTAGTGACTCTTCACAGTGCTGCTTGTTTGGACACAATTTTTTTTATCAGAGAAGGCTCCAAGGACCTGGAGCCCTGCAGCAAGGCAGGGAGAGTGCCTGGGAACCGGCTGCACCTGTTAAGAGTTGAGAGGGTGACTTGAATGATTCAGGAACACGACCAGGTGGGGTCACGGCAGAGCTGTAGGTCAGCTCCCTGCAGCCCCCACGCTGCGGTCAGGAGAGGGAGGTGGCCAGCGGCAGAGCAGTGTGCATGAGTTTGTTTAGGCAGGAACAACTCTGCCCAAGTGCTGGATGAAAGGGCCACCGATCCATATGAAGGGGGCAGTGCCCCGTACAGCCTGAGAGGAAGGGGTGCTGGGTACAGGCGGCAGGCAGGGCCCAGGGGCTCCCAAACCCAGCTCTGTGGAGGGCAGAAGAAGGCTTTGGAGAGAAAGCTTCCTCCCCAGGGTAGCACGGAGGCCAGAGCACCAGACAACGGCCCCACACAGAAGCCTGGCTTGGTCTCAGCTTCTCGTCATGAAGTCCCGGGATGACAGAGAGAAGGCTCACGGCTGGAGGGGAAAGAACAGCAAAAAAGGAAAGACAGCCCTTGAGAAGGAAGTGCTAGACCGGAGTCCACAGTGGGAGCCACATGAGGGAACTGAGCCCACCGCAGTGGTGGCAGCAGTGGGGGAGAAGCCCGAGGAACACAGCCCCAACCCCCGAGCCAAGCCGGATTCCTCCCCCACTCTGCCCACGGGGAATGCGCGGAATGTAAGGAGCTGATAAGACCCGGATCCACCTGGCACGGCTGGGGTGTTGACACCCCTCCTCAGAGGGGATTTTCTTGGGGAAGGGGCTCTTAGTGAGCATAGCCTTAAAGCAGGGACTGTGGGGGTTTGCCCCTTCTGTGGGGCAAACGGACCAGGAGCCAGGGCTGTGGGCACAGCCAGGTGCTTTGTAGCTGAGCTGCGGAGTGAGTCACTAGGGCCGGGGCTGGCTGAGGGAGGGGGTCCTGCTGCTGGGAAGGGGGCACAGGAGAAGGAGAAGGGGAACAAGGCCGGGCAGGGGCCAGCACACTACGGAAACGGGGCACCGAGGCTGCTGAGCAAGGAGCCCAAGAGGGGCTTAACCCTCAGTGTGTGCCACCCCACTCTGGCTTGGCTTAGAGTCCTTGGAAAGCAGACAGGCTCTCTGTGGCCCTCGCTGAGGTGGCCTAGGGCCCTCCCCTTCAGTTGAGACCAGTCCCTGGGCACCCACCTGTGCCATCTGGGTGGGCAGCTGAGAAGGGCGGAAGGGAGTGTTGGTCGTTTGAGGTTGGTTTGGCTGGAGGAGAACAGAGATGGGGAAACCTTAGCCCCAGGGACCGCCGTCACCTGTACCTGAGCCCAGCTGCGGGTGACCTGAGGCTGAGGCAGGCGATCCAAACCTTGTCCAGGGCCCACTGCCCGCTGGCTCTGGCATGGAGTGCAGGGCAAGAGCCATCCTCCCATGAGGCTGCACTGGGTGACCACCCTGGTAGCAGCAGCAGCCATTGCCAGGGCAGCCTGCAGGACCAGAAACCGCTGCCTTGTCCTGGCTGCACCCAGCACCGTGCCTGCTGGGACACCTAAGAAACTGAAAGTGCTTGGGAAAGAATAACCATGCACGGAGCTGTGGATAAATAAACCAGAGTGAAGAAGCAAATCCACCCGCGTTTATCCCAGGTTCCCAGTAGCCGGAGTCCTCTAGAGGTAGGCGGGCCTGCCACCTGGTGGCCACAGGGAAAACTGCAGGTCAGGGCCCAGCCTTCAGCACCGGGCAGGAACACTGCGCTGTCACCGTAAGGCTGGCCGCGGGACTCTTTCCTCCTTCCAGCTTCCTGGACATACCACCTTGCTTTTCCGCACATGCAGGCAATATTGTGCTATTTCTTAAGGAAAGAGATTTCTCTTTCATCTTCGCCCCTTAGCAGAGCCTGCCTGCCATCTGACCCTTTTTCCTTCTCCCTCTTGTCCCAGGCAAGGGGTGAGAGGGCTCCTCACCCGCAAGCCAGCAGGAGGGCCCACCTGAGATGCCCAGGTTCCAGCTGCGAGGTGGAGTTCTGCCCCATCCTATCCGTGCCTCTGGCTCTCACAGCTGGCCCACATCCACCGTCCACACCGAGTCGTCCCTCCTGCCCCAGGCCCTGGTTTTATAGCTGCTCCCCCATCCTGCTCCTCAGCCTCGGGGTCAGCTGTGGAGCGTGCTATGGTGCTGAGGTGACTGCTTGTGTGCCCTGTGTGGTGACAGCACTGACTGCCTACCCGGGACACCCATTCCCATCTTCCTCTTAAAGTACAGGGCCCCACCTGTCCTTGGGGCAAAGCAAGAGTCTCTGGAGCCATCAGAGGGAGTCACAGGTGACCAGGTGGCCTGGTGGCAGCAGGATTGTCTACATGACTCTTCCCTGCTCTGGTCCCTGCCAAGCCCCCATGTCCACAAAGCCACTCAATGGGACCTTCTTTTTAACTTTTAAAAAAAAGAATAGTGTCTCACTATGTAGCCCTACTACAGCCTCAAACTCATGGCAATCTTCCTGTCTCAGCCTCCTGAGTGCTGGAACCACCTGGGCAGAATGCCGGTGCCCACCCACACACACACTCACACACCAGATGCCTCAGCTGTCCCACTCCCTGTCCCCTTTCTACCATAAAACAAAATCCCCGTGCTTTCCACGCCTGCTCCTCCTAGGTGTCCCAGGGCGGCAGCTGCATGGGTCTCCGCGGAAACAAGGACCGGGTGCTGTGTGTGTGACGGGATTTATTATGAGGAAGTGGCCCACAGGATGTCAGAGGCTGACCATTCCCAGGATCCATGTGATAAGAGGCCCGGGGGAGCTGACAGGCCAGCAGGTTGAGGGCCCAGGAAGAGCTGTTTCTTCAGTCCAAGCCTGAAGGGAAGAGAAGCTGATGTCCACATGGGAGGATGTGTCCCACTCACGGGAAGGTCAGCCTGTTGGTTCCACTGATTGCCTGAGGCCCGCCCCCCGGGAAGCGCAGTTGCTTTACCTAGTCCACCAACGCAAGTACGGAAGTGGTGAGAAATGCTCACAGAGACCACAAATCACCTCCCACTAAATATCTGAAGATCCCTGTCCCAGTCAAGTTGCCACATAAAATTACACGGCCACTGACTTCCTCCAAATGCCCTTTCCCAGGATTGCTGATTGATGGCCAACAAATCAGTGGTACCAGGTCCTGGAGGGCCTGGCTCGAGGGGACAGTTCTCGGGGCCTGGCTGGCCAAGATCAGCACAGCAAGGTTGGCAGAGGACGGATGACGCACGCAAGTGTGCTTTCCACTGGGAAGTACGCTGCGTGGCTGTCCACAGTGACTGTCCTGTCCTCGCTCTGGCCACAAGCCTGGGCATTGGGTCCATGTGGGTGATGGGGGTCCAGCTTAAGAAGGAGGCCGAACTCTGGTCCTCAGAGAGCTATGTAAACCTGCAAGGTCTCCTGTGAGCAAAGTGGGGGTGGACATCTTCCCCAGGGCAGGGTTGACTGATCCAGTCCTCAAGGTGACCCAGCCTACTGGCTGCTTTGTAAACGCAATTGCATTTATGTGTCCTCTGCGGCTGCCTGCTTTTGTGACAGAGGCCATCTGGCTCTTTGTACGGTTTGCCCATCTCCCGTCACTGGTTCATGCATGATGTGACCATCAAGGAGAAGCGGCTAGGCGCCTGGGATCCACTCTGGCTGGAGTCACAGAGGGGAGGGAAGTCCCTGTCGTGGTCCCTGCCTCTGGGCGCCTGCAGGTTCAGGGAGATGGAAAGAACCTGTGTCTCTACAGAGGCCCTGCCATGGTGACCCACGTTACTGTTACCATGGTGCCCAGGAGCAACTCACAACCAGCCGCGTGGAAACATGAAGGGATGCGAAGGTCTGACAGGAGGGAGGAGGAAAGTGCGCAGGGCTCTGCTGGGGCTGTGTGTGCAGCACAGGGGGCGTAGCCCACATAACCTCCCAGGAAAAAGACATTGGCCAGTATGGAAGGGGCCAGATGCAGAGCCCATGCGCTCCAAGGCCAAAAGCAAAAGCTGCCACCCCACCCCCACCCCGCCTCCGGACAGGGCAGAGCTGCCCACTCAAAGCCTGTGGGCTCAGTGCTCAGTTCTGGAGGGATTGTGGGGCTGGGGGTCAACCATCCTCAGCCCCGCAGACGCAGACTGGGAGAACTTGGTGCCAGAAGTCCTTAAACAGAGGTTGTGGGGGAGCAGGGCAGGTGGGGGGGGGCAGGGAGGGGTCAGTCACACCAGGGGTGGGACCCACTGCAGCCCAGGAGAGGTGGGGCTGACTGCATGATGGTACCACTTTGGAAGGGAAGAGTTAAGGGATGAAGGGTTTGAGCTCCTACATCCGGCCTTTGAGCCACCTGTGGGCTTCCATGTCTCAGTGGCCAGAAGACAAGAAGACAGTGGGGTTTTTGTTTGTTTCTTTATTTGACACAAGGTCTCACTACACAGTTCAGGCTGGTCTTGAGCCCACTATGGAGCCTGGTTGGCCTTGAACTCTCAATGATTCTCCTGCCTCAGCCTCCCAAGGGCTGGGACAGTAGGCATGCACCACTGTGCCTGACCAAGATACAGAACTCTAAATTCTGGGAAGGGGTGCAGATGCAGGAGAACTGTGAGCGGGGGGCAGGAGACCCCAGGCGATACCACTGAGCAACTACTGTGCACCCGGCTGTGTGTTAGGTACAGAGGACAGAGCAAGAGACCAGCCGTGGTTCCTGGGCCATCAGAGAGAGAGCTGTGCCAAGAGATCCTTTCAACACACTCCAGTAAGTGATAAAGTGGATGCGTGTTTGTTTGGCTCTCGGGACTTGGCAAAAATGATTTAGCGGGAAGCACTTTGGCTCCCTGCCACCGGGTAATGGACAGCCGTGCTTGCTAGGTGGCACCTACTCTGCTTCCAGGAAGGGTTTCTGAGCCTCCCGGCAAGGAACTCCCATCTCCACAAGACCCAGGCACAGCCACGCCCTTGGAGACACCAAGGATAGGCGCATGACCCGAACGTACCCCAGGAAATTCAATCCCACCACCAGCCCGGAAGCGCTTTTGCCGCTGTGGCTGCTGGGAGAGGGGACCCAAGGACAGCAGACAGACAGCTTAGACCTGGTGACATCATGCTGACAAGCGCCGTCACTGTGGCAGGAGGCGCCTGGCCCTGGCTGGCAGGTGGCAGCAGGCCCCCTTACCCCAGGTGACTGGCTTCATAGTCAGCCTGGCACCCAGCCACACCAGAGCAAAACTAAAAAACACAATAGCAGGTTTTACATAAATCTATTTTGAAATGTAAAATGTGAATGTAGGTATTTATTTGAAATTGGATATTATTTTCTATTATATACTTTTGTGGTCCAAAAAGGCTATTAAAAGCTTTATGCAGTGGCACTATCATAGCCAGTGAGATTTATCCAAGGTGCAATTATTGCTAATTGAACACATTTCCAAACAAGAGGAAAAAGGGCAATTGTATTATTTGAGTAGAGTCAATTAAACAAATGAGTGAGAAAAATATAACACTGTTTTTATAATATCTCTTTCTATCCTCTGATATCATAACTTAACTCTTTTTAAACTCTTGGAGCCAGGCATGGTGGTGCACACCTGCAATGCTAGCACTGGAAAGGCTGAGGCAGGAGGATCCCCCATGGATTCAAGGCCAGCCTGGGCTCCATCATGAGTTCAAGACCAGCCTGAACTAACAGAGAGACCCTGTCTCAAAACAAAAAACAAAAACCCAGGATTCTTGAAGCAGCCCCTGGCCCCTTTCCTTCTACTACAACTCCATTCCAACCCATTTCTTGCTTAGATCTTGGTCTCCCTGGTTAGAGACTGCTCAGTTCCCTTCCAGATAAATTCCCCACTCCCCCAGATATTGACAGCTTTGGCAACACTCATCGTGCAGCCAGGTTTCTGTGGACCAGCCCCATAGGCCTAGAATGGAATCTGTGTACCTGGTGGTGCTGGGTGGGCCTGGTATCGGATGACCCTGTGTTTGGAGCTCAGTGTCCTGCTGGCCTCCTCCCTGCTGGCCTCCCCAGCCTCGCTCCTGGCCTTCATCTACAGCTGCCACGAGAAGCACTCGTGGGGGCCCTGCACTGGGCCCAATAGAACCTGGTCTGGTTCATGTCTGGGGACTTGCACGCCTTGTGCCCTTGGCTCCATGCTGCTCTCCTGGCTTGGAGGCCCTGGCCTCCCCTGGAGCTCTGCAGAGCCAGCTGGTCCTGCCCCAGGGGTGTCCTCAATGGGGTACCCAAGGGCCATGCTTTCCTACGCCAGGCCTATGTCATCTGTGCCCCTGCCAAGAGCCTAGCAGTCTGCGTGGCTAACAGGCTGCCAACACCTGCCTTGCTGTCCCAGAGCCTTTTCTCCCTGGCGCGGGCCCTACAGGATGCCGAGATGGGGAAGTGTGGAGGCTGACGGGACTATGGCTGCCTTCCTGGCCCACACGTGAGCAGCGCTGTGGCTCTGGCCCTCTGCCAGCCGGCACTGGGGCCGCTGGCCTCAGCTGCCTGCCCCCTGGCATTGCTGGCCATGTGCTGGCAGAGACAGAGACTGCTGTGCAGCTGGACGTCACCCTGAGCAGGGCCACCCGAGCACTGTCAGCTTTGTGCCTGGCTCCAAGAGGGTTGCTCTTTGGCTCTGTCACCCAGCACTGGGATCCGAGACCTGACGCTGGGTCCTGAGTCACATCGTACAGCAGCCAAGCTGGCCAAAGCGAGAGAGGGTACCAGCCCCCGAGGTGGTCCTAGGAGGGTTCCAGGATGCCAGGGCAGGACCCCTTCCTGAAGAAGCACCCTGATCAGAGGTAGAAGAGGAGAGGTCGGGGTCATCAGGGCCACCCTTGCCCAGGCCAGGGGCAGACTCAACGAAACACAGCCCACAGCTCAGTGAGACCCATAGAAGCCACGGAGGAGAAGTCAAAGGAACATGTCGTTTACCAGGACCAAGCAGGACCATGCCACCCCTGCCCTGCTGACACACATGCCCGTGCCAGGCCTGCACAAACGTCACTCCTCTGCCACGACAACTGGCCAATCTGTCACCGGGCACCCAGCAGATGCCCCACATCTACCATAGAAGATGCTCACCCTCCCTGCCACCCTCCATGCCCCGCACCTGTTCCCGGGGCAGAAATAGCACCTCCCTCTGGCCTTGTGCTGAGTACCATGCTTGAGCCACAGCAACAGGACCAGGTGATGGGACTGTCCAGAAGACCGCGGTGTGTGTGTGTGGGGGGGGGGTGGTACCCAGTTTCTCTGTCCCTGGTGATGCTGAGGGTGGCAAGAATGTCACCATGCAAGGCCTTGGTCATGCGGCTCTGTCTCTTCCAGCTGACCCTGGGGCCCACCTGGGTGCCAGTCTCTGGACACCCCCCCCTTCTGCTGCCAGTTTTCCTGCTGGCGTTCTGGGTCCCCGGCCTCCTTCCACCCCTCCCCGCTGCCGCCGGCGGCAGCCACCACATGTCAGTGTCTGTGGGTGTTTTCACAGTGCCAGGGCGTGGCGTGATATTGAACCTCTGCATTCAGCCAGCAGCTCTGCGCCTGCTCAGGCCTGGAGACAAAATCTCTCAGGCGCCTCTAAAGCCACCTCTGCCTAGGCATGCTCTTGTGAGCCTGTGTCCCAACCAGATCCAAATGCTGGCGGGTGGCAGGTGCGTCTACACCTGACTTTGGGACCCCCTATCCTCAGGAACCCCAGTCCACAACGAGCCTTGTGTCTCTCACATGATGTTACACGGTGAGCATTTCACTGGGTCCTGGCAGAAGAAGCCAGGGCCCCGAGGGGTCTCTGCCTACTGGATTTTAATAAGCAAACAAACTCTATAGACTACATCACTGTGTATACTTAAGACATTCTAAATGGCTTGCTGTCGGTTGTGGGTACCGCGGAGGGTCACTGAAGGGGCCCTAACTACACACCTAATGGGAAGACCTAACAGGATGCAGCCTCTGTAACCCATAGACAGCAGATCACCATGAATACTTCTAAAACATACAGAAACTTTGGAGCTGAGCAAAACAATAACTAAATTGAAAAATTCCCTAGAGGGCATCCACAGCAGACTGAACCAAGCAGAAGAACTGGTGAACTTGGACACAGACCATTGGAAATTACCAAGAAAGAAGAACAAAAAGAAAAATGAAGAGCAGCTCAAGGACTCATAGAATGACATAAAGCATTAGAAAAAGCTGCAGTAATAAAAACAGTGTGGCAATGGCATAAAGACAGACACTGAAATCAAAGGAATAAAGTACAGAGCCAGACGTAAACCTTCACTTACTTGGTCAGCTGATAATTGACCAAGGCCAGTATCACACAACTGAGGAAGGGCATTTCTCCCACAAACACTGGGGGTGACATTGGATATCCACATGCAAAAGAATGAAATCTGGGGAAAATCTTCGGGGACTGAATTTGGTAATGGTATCATGGATATGACAACAATATCACAGGCAACAAAAGCAAACACAGACAACTAGGACTACATTAAACTTTAAAACTGTCATGCAGCAAACAATGAAAAGGTAGCTTTTGTGATGGGAAAATAACTGTAAGCTAAGGATTAGTAAGTATAATACATGAAGAATTCCTGCAACTCAATAACATCAAAAAATTCCCCAAGTAAAATTGGATCAGTAACTTGAACAGACATATCTCTAAAGAAGATATACAAATAGTCAATGAGTATATGAAAAATATTCAACATCTATAACCACTAGAAGAATGCAAATCAAAAATAAAACATTGCCACAAACAAAAGACACTCTAAGGCCAGACGTGGTGGCACATACCCATAATCCCAGCACTTGGGAGGCTGAGGCAGGAAACTCACTGTGAGTTTGAGACCAGCCTAGGCTACAAAGTGAGTTCAAGTCCAGCCTGAGCTGCATAGTGAGACCCTGTCTCAAAAAGACAAAAAGAAAAAGTCATTCAAAGCCTTACATAAATGTAAGTCTTTTTAAAAAGAGACTATACATATAAAGGGATAAATTAAGGTGATTACTGGTACGTGGTTTTTATTTATTTACTTCCTTACTTATTTTGATATTTGATTTAAAAGTGAGGAGAGGGCCATGTATCTCCCTGTTCCACGGCACAAGAAGAGAGTTAGGCTCTTTTGTCCTTGTGTCTGATGACATGTCTCTGAACTCGAACCTTGCTTTCTGTCAGGAAGTGGCAAAGTGGCAAACCCACTCTACTAGGCTGTCCAGGTCCGCTCGGACCACAGCTCTGCCTTTGTCAGGCTCGGGCTGTGCCCTCACCTACACGGTCAGGTGGGGCAAAGATGCCGAGCTAAGCGCCTTCTGGATGAAGCCTTCAGCTTTGAGGGATTTAGGTCTCAGCAACAGCAGGTTTTCAGGTGTGTGGAAATGCACTTACAGTTCTTCAAAAATGTCTGTCCATTCTGTATTCATGGGCCCAGCTTGGTGGGAAGGCTTCATATCAGTCAGATCCTTTGTACTTCTCCATTCATCTTACAAATGGTCCCTGTCTAAAATACCCATCATTCCAAACTATCTGGGCCAGGCATGGTGGCGCACACCTGTAATCCCAGCTACTTGGGAGGCTGAGGCAGGAGGATTACAAATTCAACCCCAACCCTGGGTGACAAAGGATGTGAAACCCTGTCTCAAAATAAACAAAACAGAAAACAGAGGGCCAGGAATGTAGCTCAGCATTCTCTGGTGTTGAAACAGACAAACAAAAAACACAAGTGATCAGAAGTGCAACTTTCTTTTTTAATTATTTATTTTTTTTCCGGTACCGGGGATTGAATTTAGGACCTTGCACTTGCCAGGCAGGTGCTTATGCCACTGAGCTATATCCCCAGCCCTTTGTACTATTAGGTTTTTTTTTTTTAATTTTATTTTAAAGAAAAAGAATGGAGACATACGAACCGGAATAAGCCGTAAACAATACAGAAAATACAAAATTATACAGAATATAGTAGGGAATTACCACTGGATGTTGCATTACGTAATGTTATCTTCACATTAGTTAACACAAAAACATTAAAGGAAATACCAAATTATAGAGAAGATAGTAGGGAATTTGCACTGGATGCTGTATAATATAAAGTTATCTTCCCTTCTGTTAATACAAAACCATTGAAGAAATACAGAATTATAGAGAACATAGACGGGAATTAGCTCTGGATGCTGTCCTACATAATGTTACCTTCACCTTTGTTACTCAGTTACACAGATGATGGCCCCTTTGATCATTCAGTTTTCTCCTCCCTCATCTCCGTTGCCCAACCAATCAGTCATCTTCCCTATGACAATAACTGTACTCCTGGGTTTATCTATACCCCTGGACTCTCGTCTTGGGAAGAGATATAGCTGCCTCAGACTATACTATAACATACAGGGGTGTATACAAACTGCCATGGTTGGAGGTGGGAAAGCACATATGCTCACAGCGGACCGGCCGGCTCCACCCCGTCACCGTGCTATGGGTGGGGGCGGGTCCAGTCCGTGAGGTGCCTTCAGCGGGGCCCTCAGTGGAACAGCCGCGGGCCCCACAGTTTTTTAAAATTATTTTTTCTTTTTAATTATTTTAGAAGTGCAACTCTCGTAACTGTTCTTTCTTAGGAAAATGCTTTTAAACCACAGAGGTAATTCGCACTTGTATTTGTTGATACTTTGTGCCTAAAAATCTTCTTTGGCATCTCCTACAGCACAGGTCTCACGGCTGTTGGCTATCTCGTCTTCATTCACCTTCATTTTCCAGTTCTATTTTCTGTTCTCTGAGGAGTGTCACTGTGCCGTTTCGCGCCTGCGCGAGTGCTGGCCAGAAGGCCACACTAGCTCTTGTTTCCAGTGTATGCAAAAGTATCATTTCTTTCTCTGGCTCCTTAAAAGATTTTTTTTTTTTTTTTTTTTTTTTTGGAGACAGGGTCTCCTATGCAGTTCAAGCTGGCCTTGAACTTACTATGTAGCCTCAGGCCTGCCTCAAACTTGCAATGATCTTCCTGCCTCAGCTTCCTCAATGCTGGAATTACAGACATACACCACTATGCCTAGTTTGAAACATATTTTCTTTACTGTGGGTTTTAGTACTCGATTATGATTTTCCTTGATGCTGTTCCTCTTTGTGTGTTTTTTTTCCTTGAAGTTTATTGGGCTTTTCTTTTTAGTGAGTTTATAATTTTCACAAAATTTTGAAAGTACCCAGGCATTATTTTTCAAATACTTTTTTGCTAGCTTTGTCTGGTCGTGCATGCCTATAATCCTAGCACTCTAGGAGGCTGAGGCAGGAAAATTGGAAGTTTGAGCCTAGCCTGGGCAGTTCAGTCACTTAACAAGACCCTGTCTCAAAATATAAAATTTTGAAAAAGGGCTGGGCACGGAGCTCATGCAAAGACCCTGGGGGTTTTATTGGTTGGCTGGTTGAGTTTTATTTTTTTGGTTTTGTTGTTGTTGTTTGTGGTACTGGGGATTGAACCCAGCCCTTTTACTTTTTGAATTTTGAGACAAGGTCTCACTCACTGGCTAAGTGGCCCAGGCTGGGCTTGAAGTTGCAATCCTCCTGCCTCAGTTTACCAGAGGGCCTCCACACCTGGTTTATTTTCAATTTCAATTTCTAATCGCCTGCTAGAGATCAGAGAACTGCTACTAAAGTTTTGCATTGACCTTGTGTGCATTGACCTTGTATGTGGTGACCTTGTTGAACTCATACAAATTATGATAATTTGTTGATTCTACTGGTTTTTCCAGGAAGATGTTTATATTTTCTGCAAAGATAGTTTTCTCTCTTCTCATTCAAACTATATGTTTATTTCTTTGTCTTATAGCTTTACCTGTCTATGATTTCTTTTTGTTTGTTTTTGCGGGACTGGGGATCGAACTCAGGACCTTGCACTTGCCAGGCAGGCGCTTATTCCACTGAGCTATATCCCCAGCCCTGTCTATGATTTCTACTACTATGCTAAATGTAAGCAGATTAATTATGTCTTCCTCTTTCTCAATCTTAAAAGGCCACACATAAAATCTCTCTATCAAGAGTAGTATTTCTAGGCTGGGAATAGTGGTGCACATCTTTCATCCCAGCACTCTAGAGGCTGAGACAGGAGGATCACTGCCAGTTTAAGACCAGCCTGGGCTAACAAAGTAAGTTCAAGACCAGTATGAACTACATATCAATACCCTCCCTAACAAACAAACAAAAAACAGTGTTTCCAAGAACCAATAATGTTTCTGTACACCAGTAATGACATCACTGAGAAAGAAATTAGGGGGAAAATACCATTCACAAAAGCACCTCCCCAAAAAAATTTAATACTTAGGAATAAACCTAAAGATCAAAGAGAAAATCAGAAAATTGAAAGACATCCCCTGTTCCTGGATAGGAAAAAGTGGCTATACAGTGTTATTCCAAAATTGATATATAAAATTTAATGCAATCTCAATCACAAAACCAGAAGCATTCTTTACATAACTGGAGAAAACCACCCTAAAATTTACATGGAGGCAGAAGAGACCCAGAATATCAAAATCAATCCTAGCAACAAGAGCAAATTGGGAGCCATCACAATCTCAGACTTGAAGTTATATTACAAAGCTACTGTGATGAAAACAGCATGGTACTGGCACAAAAAGACACAAGGCTTAGTAGGACAGAAGGGATCAGAAACAACCCAGGCACATTCAACTATTTCATCTCTGACAAAGGAGGCAAAAACATACACTGGAAGTGCCAGCACTCAGGAGGCTGAGGCAGGAAGATCGTTGTGAATTCGAGACCAGCCTGGGCTACAAAGTGAGCTCAACGCCAACCTGAACTGCATAGTGAGATCCTGTCTGAAAAAGAAAAAAGGAAAAAACAACATACACTGGAAACAGGATAGCCTCTTTAATCACTGGAGGTGAGAAAACTGGCTACCCACATGCAGAAGACTGAGTCTAGACCCTTATCTCTCACCATGCACTGAACTAAAATAAAAATGGGTCAAAGATCTAAGTATTAAAACAGGAACACTTAATCTTCTGGAAGGTAAAATGTAAAATAGTTACAACTTTTGAAGTCATAGGCATAGGAGAGGACTTTGTCAGCAGAATCCTGGTTGCACAAGAAATAATACTGAGAATCAACAAATGGGGTCAGATTAAATTTTAAAGCTTCTGCATAGCAAAGGAAACAACTCTAGAGAAGAGAAAACCCACAGAAACATTTGTCAGCTACTCCTCAGATGGACGAATAATATCTAGATTATACAAATACTCAAAAAAATTAGACCCTCCCATGAAAAAAAAACCAGTCAAAAAATGAACAGACACTTCTTAGAAGAAGTACAAATGGCCAATAAAGATATAGAGAAACGTTTGCCACCACTGGCCATTAGAGAAATGCAAATCAGGGCTGGGGATCTAGCTCAGCACCACAAGTGCCTGCCTGCCAAGTGCACAGTCCTGAGTTTGATTCCCAGCATGCGCATGCGCACATGCGTGCGCGCACACACACACACACACACAGAGAAATGCAAATCAGAACAACACTGAGATTCCATTTTCCTCCAGAAAGAATGGCCATCATCAAGACATCAGATAATAACAAATGCGGGCAAGGCTGGGCAGGGCAGGAACACTTTTTTCACTGTCGGTGGGAATGTAACCTATATAATCACTAGCTGTGGAGATTCCTCAAAAACTAAAACTATTCCTCTTCTAGGGATTGTCTTGGTTATTTTTCTCTTGTTGCTGAGACAAAATACCCAACACCCAAAATGAAGGAAGGAAAGGTTTACTTAGCTTACAGTTTGTGGAGGTTTCAGTCCATACTTGGCTGGTTCTGAGGCAGAGTGGCAAATGCCAGAGACCAAACTGTTCAGGGCAGCAGAGCACAGCAAAACCAGAAGAGCAAAAGGAAGAATAGCAGGCAAGCAGCCTCCTTCTCTCCCTTACCTTGTAAACAGCCTACCCCCATCCAGGGGCATGTAGTTCTCACAGTCTCCATGCCCTCCTCTTCCACAGGCTCAGGATATATACAAAGTAAGCACCTTGGCTTCCTGCTGAGTCACTCAGCCAAGGCTCTAGACTCAAGTTGACACAATGTATCAGCCATAACAATCCAACCCCTGTCAACTTGGCAACCAGACATATTTCTTTAAACCAGTTTCTAGATACAAAAATATTAGAACCCTATACATTTGGACCCCAAAGACTCAAGCACATCCCTTCATGCAAAAGGCATTTAGTCTATCTGCAAGAGTTGTCAAAGTCCTAACAGTTTCAGTGTCCCGGCCCGCGGGTAGTCAACGGAGACCCTAGAGGGGGAGTGGGATGAAAAAGGACAAGAGACACAAGAAACAGAGACAAGACAGGATTCTGATCGAGTCTCGTTTATTGAGCAGAAAGCTCAGGTTTATATACAGTGCGGGAGTGGGGATTGACGTCAGCGGGTAACTAGGCAATGGAGGGAGGTCCAGATATCACGCGAGGGAGGTCCAGGCATCAGGCGATAGCATGTGGTTACATCATATGATTTACGGGAAACAGAAACTTAGCTCAGAGAAAATAGAAACTTAACTCAGGATAGATGGCTGATACATTTCAAGATGGACGCCGACCGCAGGTCTCTCAGCAGTCTCCCACATTTCAGCATTGCTGAAAAGCCCAAGTCCCAAGTCTCCTCCAAGATGTAAGGCAAACTCTTAGCTGTGAGCCCCGGTACAAATGAATAAACACTTCCAACATTCAGTGGCACAAGATAAACATTACCATTCCAAAAAGTACCAACAGAAGGATGCAAAGCACAGGGACCAAAGCAAGTCCAACATCCAGCAGGGCTAACATTATGTCCTGTAGTTCCATGTGCAGCATCTGAAGCAATCTGGGACACACTGTGAGCTCCAAAGGGCTTGCATGACTCCACCCCATGACACTTGTGGTGGTTACAGCTCCCACAGCTTCTCTGTTGGGCCCACTTTGCTCCCTCTTCACAGCTTTTCTCAAACAATCCACATTCCTGGCATTTCCAGGCTTCTGAGTTCTCCACTGCGCCTTTTGCTTCACACACTGCCTCTCAGAGGTGCCTGCCCGGCCTCCTAGGCCTTCAGGTGCCTGAAATCGAGGTGGAAGGCTTCTTAACCTCAGAACTCTTGCATTCTGCATCCATCTAAAACTAGTTCCACATGGATAATGCCAAGATCTGCTGCCACCTGGAGCAGTAGCCAAGTCTTTGTCTCTCTTGGTCATAGGGGTCAAGTGCCTAGATTGCTGGGCACTCTGAACCTGATTCTGAGGAACAAGTTCTCTATGCTGCCACCATTCTGGAATCTGGTGTAGCTGCCACTGCCATTTTGGAACATGGCACTCTGTGGCCTTCTCTTTTTTTTTTTTTAATTTTATTTTAAAGACAAAAGAATGGAGACATATGAACCAGAATAAGCTGTAAACAATACCAAAAATACAAAATTATACAGAATATAGTAGGGAATTAGCACTGGATGTTGTATTACATAATGTTATCTTCACATTAGTTAACACAAAAACATTAAAGGAAATACCAAATTATAGAAAAGATAGTAGGGAATTTGCACTGGATGCTGTATAATATAAAATTGTCTTCACTTCTGTTAATACAAAAATGATTGAAGAAATACAGAATTATAGAGAACATAGAAGAGAATTAGCTCTAGATGTTGTCCTACATAATCTTACCTTCACATTTGTTACTCAGTTACACAGATGATGGCCCATTTGCAGATTTAGTTTTTGTTTTTTTTTTTTTGGCAGTACTGGGGATCGAACTCAGGACCCTGCACTTGCTAGGCAGGCGCTTATTCAACTGAGCTATATCCCCAGCAATGATGGCCCATTTGATCATTCAATTTTCCTCCTCCCTCATCTCCGTTGCCCTACCACTCAATCAGTGATCTTCCCTGTGATAATAACTGTACTCCTGGGTTTATCTATACCCCTGGACTCTCGCCTTGGGAAGAGATATAGCTGCCTCAGACTATATTATAACATACATGGGTGTATACAAACTGCCATGGTCGGAGGTGGAAAAGCACATATGCTCACAGTGGACCGCCCAGCTCCACCCCGTCACTGTGCTATGGGTGGGGGCGGGTCCAGTCCGTGAGGTGCCCTCAGCGGGGCCCTCAGCGGAGCAGCCATGGGGCCTGCCACGGTGCAGCCGTGGGGCCCTCAGTGGAGCAGCCGTGGGGCCCAATGCAGAGTGCAGCCATGGGGCCCACACAGGGGAGCAACCACGGGGCCCTCAGTGGAGCAGCCGTGGGGCACACACCCCTGTTGGGGTGCCCTCAGTGACCTGTTTGGCTCTGTCCCATTGCCTTGATGCCAGAGGCCCTTCCTTCTCCTCCCACCTCCTCCTGATCTCCAGCATTACCATTCCCCACCCCTTGCAGCTGGGCACCGGACGAACTTACGATGCTTGGTATAAGGGCTTGAAATCTCCCTGGCCCATTCTCACTGTGTTAGTTCAGGGTATGAACTGAGTATAAAGATTAGTTCTAGAATAGAGTTGGAGGATTTTTCTCTGGTCTGCTGTATAGAGTATGTTGTTGTTTTTCAGACTCCCAGTCTGCTGCTTTTCATCTAATCCGTTGCTATGGGTTCATGCAAGGTTCATATGTGCTAGCTGTAAGGAGACCCTCTTGGTGCTCACATTAATAGTTCAGGGTGAGTCCTGAAGTCCGTGGGTTCGTCCCATTGTTGTCAGGAACAGCAGGCACTTGCCCAAGCCGCCAAGATTCAAGGTGCTCCCAGAGAGAGTTCAGGGCGGGAGCTGAGTCCCGGCAACCCAGCTCATGCCTCCTGCCTGATGTTGGAGTGAGAAGGGCACGGAGCCACGCAATCCACCTCCATCTGCATCTCCCTTCAGTTGTGGCACTGGAGCCCCCGTCCGCTCCTCGGCCAGATCTCTGGGAGCCACCACGGCTCGCCGCTGAGGTTCCCCACTGCTCTCCACCAGTAGCTGCTCACCCAGCAGAGAGGCATGGGGCCACCACCTCGAGGCAGGCGCAGAGCCAGGCGTGGTGGGCTGTGTACTAGTTGCATTGATTCTCTCCAGGCGCTGATTAGGAAGGTTGCCGCAGGGTGGGGACTTTGCCCCAGTGGCTGTCTTAACTTCTCATCCTCACACTGGGTTTGACAACTGCTCCTGACCGCCATTGCCTCTTTTCCTCGCTGTGCCCTCCCCTCTCCGGCCCTGGACCAGCTCTTGGAACTCTGCTCTCCCCCGGCGGAGTCGGGAGGCTTCTGCGAGCATGGGTCTCCGAAGCTGAAGCTGCGAATGCCGGAACGAGGGCGTGGGCCAAGGGTGTGCTTGGAGCTGGGACCTCCTCCTGCTCCATCTCCTCTCCCTCCGACTACGCCATGGCAGATCTCCAATCCCCTCCTCCAGAGGAGGTTTTGCTTAGTCTTTCCGAGGGTTTCAGTTCCCATTTCAGATCCTTCCCGAGTTCAGGATACCCACCTCTTTCCCTTCTGTCCTTCACATGTTGCTATATTCCTGTATTCCTTTGTCTGAGTGGCAT